>VRYO01002781.1:15531885-15629480 GCA_009812075.1 Sialia sialis | reverse complement strand
CTGTGAGCACCTCCCCTGTGCCCAGAGAAGGCCAGCCATGTACCAAAGCAAGGGGCTGGGGACTGCTCAGCTGTTTGGAAGCCAAATCACCTAAGACTGAGAAATGTTAAAATGTTAGCTGCTTCATCCAACAAGGCTGGCCCTTTTCTGCCACCCTGCTTTGCACAGAGCTTCCCAGGGAGCAGGCTCTGGCTCTGAGAGCCAACACAGTTTGAGATGGGTTTGCAAACTCCCATGTGAGCTTTGGTGATGCTGCCTGGTCCTGCACAAGGTGTCCCAAGGATGAGGACTCATGGGACTGAAGGGACAAACTCTTCTTCCACAGGATTGACAGTATGGGACATGGAGCATTCAGAGAGATCTGTCTCAAAACTGGATCGTCAATAAATATGGAAATACAGAACAAACTTAGCAGACACCAGCAGCAGATGCAGGTTCATAGATGCCTGCTTATTACCAAGGCTCACTCCAGCTGAGACTTAAATAGCCTCCTTTATGCACAACGGGAGAGGGAGCGGAATTGAAGGAAACTGGCAATTACACAATTTTATTTCCCTCCTAGCCCGTTTGCTGTGCATCAGGTGGCTCTGCACTCACACACGAAAGGCGCTTGTGAGCACTAAGTGAAGCACAAAGCCAGCTTGATGCTCTGCTTTCACTGGGAGGAAGTTTCTGTGTGCTTTTTTGGATGCAGTGCAAAAGCACATAGAATGCATTATTTTACTTTATTTTGAAAGCACCATGAGTGCTGAGACACAGGGACTTCCAGGCTTCCCTGTGTCGTTTTCAAGGCTGCAACCTCTCTTGAACATGATGGTGCTCAGAAACAGATGCCAGGGCCTAAGTTTAACATCACACCAGGATTTATCTGTATAGATGCATCTGCAATCTTCTTTCTCGCCTTTTAAAACAAACAAACTTGCACTTTCTAAAATCTCCACCCGAACTCCAGGAGGGTTGATTGGCAAAGCACCTACCACCTCACAGTGCCTGATGGTGTACTTGGGTGCAGTCAGGCTCTCCCAGCTTTGCCATTCACCTTGCTGACACTTTTTAAGACTCAGTCTCCAACAGGGCAAAATGTTAATGTCCACTTCATTGGAGAGAGATCTGGAACTCCGACTATTCCCTTATGGATAAGCCTTTGAGAATTTATTAGTGATGAAACCAGTATGTTTCTTCAGAAACTTAATAGGGTTCCATAAAATTACTTCAATAACTTTAAAAATTTAATGGCGAACAAGAACCTTTCCACAGGCTTTTTGAACTGTCCGACAGAATCCCAGAGTGGGGATATAATTCTGCAATAAATTTTGCAGGATGGTTAAAAAAGTATAAAAAGATTTTAATTTCCTATTACCTCCTGCAAATCTTAGCCATCAATTTAAAGCAACTACATGAACTAAAAGCACTGTAGTCACTTTTCTGTCCCAGCAATTTACAAGAAAATATTTACTGTTTGGGGAAAAAACCCAACAAACTAGAACAAGTATCCTTTTCAGAAACACAGACACGCAAACACAAACACTGCCAAGTCCTGCTCTTATATGCTGGTGTAAACCCAAATAAATAGAGGGAAGTGAATGGAGTCAGTATGGCTTTACCTGGCTGAACCGGGGCCGGGAGCCGGGGCCGAGTGCCCAGAGCAGCAGAGATGGAAGGAAAGGCTCATGCTGTGAGTCCCCAGGCAGCTCGGCAGCAACATTAACAGGCTCCACGGGGAATGTGTTCAGCCCTTGTTAGCAGGAAGGATGGCCAGCGAAGCACGGAGGTGAGGGAAGCAGCGAGCACATGTGTGCACGGCTCACACCGTTATTAAAGAAGGGAACGGCAGGAACCCCATGGCTGAAAGCAAGCCCCAAACCCAGCCTCCCTCCTCCCCTCCCACCGACAGGAACAGAGAGCTCCATCACTCACACCACTGATTTCAAATGAAGCTAATACACAAAAACCAAGCCCAAAGCAGAAACAGCATGAGCTGCTACAGGCTGATCAGGACAGTTACACTCCTTACCAGCTCCTGTCTTTTCTGCTCAAGCTTTTTTTATAGAGAGAGGGTGTTGGGACATAGCACACAGCAAATTTTCAGGGCTATTAGGAATATCAGTCCACTAAGTTCTCTTGTTTTTCAATGAAAAAAGAAAATTGGAAGAAAAGTTCTTTCTCTCAAGTAATAAAAGTTTGATAAAAGCTGGGGCAATGATCAAATACTTCCAACCCAGTCAAGCATTTCTATTAAGTACTACTCATTCAAAGTGCTACCTTTAAGGGAGAAAGCATGTCTCTGGTCTCTTATCTATTTGATATATAAGATTTGAAGTATTTCTCAAAGACTTACATGTCTCAAAGACAGCTTTTGCCTTGCTCTTGCACTGGTTGTTATTAATAGCAAAATTTCCTTTGGCTGGTGTAAAATTTCAGTGGTGTAAAATTAGTCTTTAAAATTTCCTTCATTAAGACTTTCCAGATTTATATATTAAAAATTGCTGCAGTGATTTCTCAAAAAATTGATACCAACAAAAATTTCACAGCACTGGGGAGAGAGAAAAGTAGATAACAAATAAGGGTAAATATTGCAGTCTTTAGTACATAGGTTTTTTATTGAGATAAACACAAATTCTTATTTCAAAAAAGCAGTATTTGGCCTAGTGAGACAAACTGCTTTCTGACTCTTTGGAGAGAGCAGTGAAATGAGAAATCCAGTTTGTATCTGCTATCTACCTTTTTCACCTATATTGGGAGCACAAACCATTCTAAAGTGGACTGCAATTGCCCTTGGTTGTACAGATTAGTGCTCAAAAATGGAGAAAAAGGCCTGTGCCCCACTTTCAAACTGTTGACATCTTGTACTGGCAAAGAAAACGGGTCTGAAAGGAGACCCAAAATAAAGTAGAGGCTTGGAGGAAGAGGCAAGGCCAGAAAATATGTAGCATTGAAAGGGGTGGCAGGCTGAAAGCTTGTGTGAGGCTAGAAAAAGTAGAGATGAAAGGGATTGGCAGACCCAAAGATCATTGGAATTCCAGAATAAAACTGAAGCTGAGCAGAGGTAGGGGACTGTAGTGAACCACAGGCAGGGAAAAAGAGTGGAGGCCAGAAATGGCCTAAAATGTCAGGATTCTGGAAATAAACCAGTGATCCAAGGGGGTTGGAGGGTGTCAGTAGAGGCTAAAGGGGGCAGAAGGACAAAAACAGATGGAGGTTCCTGTGATTGCACAAATCTGTTTGTGCAAAAACTTCCCCCTGGAAGTCTCCTGGTGCAGGACGGCAGCTTGTCTTCCTCAATTAATCTTTTTCTGAAAACTGCATTAAACTAATCTACATTAATTCATCCAACTGCAACTATTGCTCACTTTGTCTTTCACACTTCTGAGGTAGCCTCTGCTTATAAACTATCAGTATTTTTATGTCCCTAGAGAAAATTAACCTCACTTACTCTTTAGCTTTAAAACTGAGCCATAGAAGTGGTTTGGATTTAATGAAAACGATACACACATATATATATAGATATATATATATATAGCAGAAGAAGTGATTCTGGCCTTTCTCTAAACAGAGAAATGGTGTATCTGAGCAGCATTATAAAATCCACACAGCTTGAGTGTACTGGGAGTGGCTGGGATAGAGTTTACTTCCATCATGGCCTGTGATGGTTCTGGATTTGTCACTAGAAGTGGTGATAAAAGACCAGTGCTTTGTGTAGAACAGATCTAGCACAGTGTCAAGGCTTTTTCTGCACCAGCTGGGGTATCAATGTAGAGATTTGCATGCAGTGCCTCAGAACAAGAGGATTTTAGATAGAACATTTGACAGCTTTGACACTTAGCACATATTGATGGTGGCAATGCCTTGGGTAGAGGCTGCAGCAGCTCTAACAACCACTCAGTGCAGTACTTCTGAGTTATTCCATATCCAGGTTTTAGATTTTGGTGGATAATCACACTTATGCACAGCAGGAGGGGAAGGGATGGGAATGAGGATAACTGAAGGCCCTGTATCTTGCAGCAGATGCACAGAAATGGACGTTGCCCCTGACATGCCCAGCATTTAGTAGTGAAGGACATCACACTGTTAATTCCACCCCAAAAATGAATATTGTTACTAATCCACTGTTGCTGCCATTTCATAACAGGCCCACTGATCCCTGTCTATTAAATGAGTAATGGGCTCTTGAGAGCCCAGAGGAGATGGAATGAAAGACAAACACAAGGGTATCTCAGGTGAGCGGGGATTGCAATGTCCCGTGTGTGTGTGTGAAGAGGATGAGAGAACAGGTTGTTTCAGGAGAGCCTGCAGAGTTGTCATGATACCTCCCTGGCTGAATTAGTAAGACTCAGAGCCCTGTGCTGAAGGAAGGATGCAGATTTTCCAAATTTAGAAGTCTGTGTAGAGCACATTTTCTTCCTGATTCTTTCCTGTGACAGTCAATTCCAGCTGACAGCAGGAAGAAAATATGTGTGCTGAATAAACCTTATTATATTAAAAGTTTTATCTTTTAATGTGCAATGTCTGCATTTCTGGGAAAAAAAAGCCCCAAACAACAAAAAACCAAATCAACCAAGTTTATAATAAACTGTAAAATTCTAATGTTTTGCAAAAAATGTCATAAAAAGAATTTCAGTGTAGAAATTCATTTTATTTTAGAGAACTAAAGATGGACTAATCAGCTTCTTATGCTGCTTTTGTTTTTAAACTCTTATTTCCCACTATAGATAGGACACACAAAATGGGGTTTTTTTTAATTTTTAAGGGATATGTACTGATCCTCTCAGCTTGACCAGAGCTGCCACTTCCACTCAAACAAAATACAGCTGAAAAAAGGAAAAATAATAACAGTGCCAATTTAAAATAATTTCCAAGCCATCTTGTGTGTCAAATCAAAAGTGGATCAGTGTTTTTGAGTTTCAAATGTATTAATAACATGACAGGCTGCAAGTAAAAATAGTCCTTATCCTATGCCCAGTGTGTATTTGTATCCTATTCACCTATTTCCTTAGCTTCAGGAAACCAAGTGATAGAAATGTAGCTCATTGTCTGCTTTAAACAAATAAGCTGTCCACTTGGGCAAAAATAGCTGTACATCCACCTAAGCCCATAAAAGTAATAACGAAAGCCAATGAGCTAACCATCTGAAACTTAAAAAACTGAAAACTCCTTAAAAGATTTTTCTGAGGCAATTGTGAGCAAGAAGTGCATTTAAGGAGACTTTAAAGCAATTTGTAAAGAGAAGAAAGGATCAGGTTTTCAGTCCAGGTCAGTGCTAAGGTATTTTGACTGGCCCAGCCTTGAGGTAATAGCCAGACCTGTGCAGAGAAAGCTGCTATGAAGTACTCAAAGCAACCTTGAAATGCAGGAGTGAACAGGGGGTTGAGGCATATTCCTTCACATCCTAGAAACATATATTTCATGTTTCTGATGCTGAAGGATCTCTTTCCGTGACAACTGTTTTTCACTAAGTTAAGAGGCTTGAGTACTGAGGGGCACAGGGGCACCTTGCAAACTGGCTGTGTTCTATATACAAACTTGAGGAGTATAAACAACTTTTCAAATGTGTCATTGTTATTGAACTCACAGTCAGAGGCTGTGCTGATTATTGTCCTAATAAATCCCAGTTTTGCAGAGCTCATATCAAGATTGAGCACCATGTGGCTATGTATTTTAACTGGAATTGGAGAGCAGTGAAAGGGAAAAAAAGACTCATTTGAACCATCAGATTTGTCTTTAATATACGTTGTCTTGGCACTATTCTAGAAAAATCTCACAGAGGGCTGACTGGCTCTAAACCACCTTGGATTAGCAATATATCTTTACAAGCTGCTTTACTCTTCAAACTTAGAGGTTCTTCTGAAGCTGTTACAGCTGCAGTCAAATCTTATTGCAGCTTAAGAAAAGATTGCAGTGCTTTTTTTATTGCAAAATTGTAGTTCATGACACACATGGCTGCCAACTGCTACCGGAAATTATTGCCCCAATGGTAAATATTTAACTCCATTCTATCTCTTAGATTTTACTCATTAAGATTCCACACTGATGTTAGCAAAAGCGAACAACTGCTTATGTTTGGTAGTTTACATAATTGTGGGCAATAGAGATAGATGGAGCTTATTTTTGTTTGTTCTTTTCCACTTTGAAGAGATTGAGATTCAGTGTGCTGTTGTAGTTTCATTGTTCCTGAGTTGTGATAAAATACAACTTCCTCAAATGGAACATTTTCATGAGATGACAATGGAAACCATGCAGCAGATGTACCAATAACAGAACCAAATTAATAGACTACTGCAAGTATTGGAGGTACCTTTGATATAAAACCATAGTAGTTTTGTTTGGTATCATGAATTTCTCTTTACCATCAAGTTACCTTGAGTGATGTTTCAGAGCCTCCTAAGTGAGGTCTTGCTCAAAAGCCATTAATGTGCTATGGTGACATTTTCCATGTGAATTGGCTGCTCTGGGGAAGGCTAGATCCTGAATCAGCACCATCAGCTGTTCTCATGACCAGCCAAACACAGACACTGATTGATTTTAACCCTCCCCTGTCTCCCACTGCTCCTCTTCTATCACTTCCATAAAGCACTGGCCATTCCTCCAGCAATTAAAGCATGTATAATAGCAATTTTACTAGAGTATAAAGAGATCTGTAGCACTTGAATTATCACAAGAGGCATAAATAATTGCCATAAGACCACTGACCTTTATGTTATTTTACTGTATGGCCTTTTACTGAAGTTAACCTTACTGAAGAGAAATAACTTGAGTACTTGGCTTCAGTTAATTGTCTAGTGAAAAGAGGTGCTAATAAATTGCTCTATTCTAAGGCCAGGCATTGCAAGAAAATCTACTTGTTACTTATCTTGAAATGTTCAGTTAGCAGAAATAGTATCCTCAACCTTAAACAGATATCCAGCCTTAGAAAATTGTGTTTGAAAAACCGTATGTAATGGCAAAGCTTGCAAACAGGGAAAGATGGATTTGATTAGACTTTGCTGACACAATACCTTATTTTGGTAGCTGTCTTTCCCTTGAATTCAGTCAAAAGATGTTGATGATATTAAATAACTGTAATTACATGCTCTATTCCACTCTATGTCAGATATATATTTCTACGCAGCTCAGAGATCTGTAATAGCTTTCAGGCCTGAATGTAGTTCTGCTGTTCATTTCTTTGAGTTTTTTTATTTTGGGAAAATGAAGCCCAGTAAAAGACATCATACCAGAAATAATGAGCTCTTCTCATTTTGGTCCTAATATGTGGTTTTTATTTCATAACAATTTTAAAATTCTACAGTTTAAACTATTAATTTCCTTTTTCTACTATTCTGACTCTCTCAAGTAAAATAGAAATGAGCCTAAAACACAACCACACAATATATTAAAGCCAAGAATAATGGAAACTGAAGCTGAAGCACATTTCTAGCTATCATTCCTCATGGATTCTGGCTATCATTCTTCACGCATTCTAGCTGTCATTCCTCAGTCAAATATTAATATGGCAATCCATAGTCTGTTGATGCCAGTCTTTATGATTTCTTTTTTTTAAGTCACTGGTCTTTTTCTGAATTAATTAATTCAAAAACATTAATACTCTACCTGAAGAGATACTATTAAGCCATAGAGCTCCAAGAAAATATGAAGGGTTGTGCTAAAGCTTTCTGAATAAGGATTTCTGAATTCTTGCTTATGTATTTAACATATTCTCTACTGAAAAGTAGCACAGGAAAATATAGAGCAAGGAATACATGGAGCTATGCACAGAGGGAATATATAATGTTGGTGTAATCTTCAGGGATTCACTATAAATAATTTCTTTTGAGGATGTGTATATGTCTCTCTATTATCTAGATGTTGTTATATTTAAATGCAATTCAATGAAAATCAGATGAAGAAGATGAATTTCCAGCAGGATCTATCTTATTTGAAGGATCATTGCTGCTCTTGGTTTGTTAGTTTGGGTTTTTTTAAGCAGGAAATACTGTTAGAATTCTGCATTGGAGAGAGTGGGATAAATCTGGATCTTTGTGAAACATCATGCTGAACTCACCTCATTTTAATTCCTGCTGCAGCAAATAGTCCAAGGTTGATGCTGTATTCTCTGTGTATGCTCCCAAGCCTTATTATCCAAGTCACTTCCCCAGCAAAGGTTAATTTGGGGTGAAATTTCCACTGCAGGGCTGCTAGAAATGGCACCTGGGAGCTCCTGCCTTTATCCAAACACATGGGGTGTCAGGGCCTGGGCTGGGGCAACACCTTTTTGCCCTTCTGCACACAGGGCAAATATATCATTTACTGAGCATCTAGACAATGTGATAAGGACATGGTACCAGAACCAAAGAAAACCTAATCAGATGGAAACTCCATTTTCTTGCCCCTTACTCTGCTAGGAAAGAAAATATACAGTAATTTGACTAATATGAGCCGCACCTTTTTCATTGAAGAATCCAGCCTACCCCAGTAGTGCAGCTAATCATCAGGTGCGGCTTATTTATGGACAAATCCCAGTGAAATGCCAACCCAGAAGTGAGAGCTGGCCGGGGAGGGTGCCTGGGGCTGCCTTTAAAGGCTTTGCTGGTCTATGAAAACTGTTTGCAACTTGAGCACCTGACACCAAACCCCACGCTGGCGTGATTCTGTTACTAACTCGTTACTTTGTCGCACATGGATCCTCACTAATAATAAAAAATAAATAAAAAAAAAATGTGGCTTATATTCGGGTGTGGCTTATATATGGATAAATCCCGTGGGCTACCCAGATGTGAGGCTTATAATCAGGTGCGGCTTATAATTGTGAAATCACTGTAATAAAATCGAATATAATAAATTATTCCAGGTTCCAAAACTCAGTGATGATAAGAAGACTGTGACATTTCCAAATAGGACTTCAGTGAACCTCTTGTTCATGGAGTTTTGACAAGCCCAAGAGTAAATTCCTTTGATTTAGAAAAGGAGTTTTCACCTTTTAAGGAGTAAATGAATTTGAGTTTCTTCAACTGTAACATGTGTAATAATTGTCAATGTTTCTTGTCGAGGCACTGAAATAAGTGAGATTATGAAAAGCTGAACAAAAACTGGCTTATTTTCTCATGCTTTCTTGGGCCAGGGTTCCTTTAAAACGGAACAATTTTTCTAAAACTAAACTGTCTTCACTGAGATCAGATAAAAATTGTTCTGGAACTTCCATTAATAACTTTTTGCCCCATACCACAAATGAAATGTGTAGCTTACAGATTAACAGCATAGTCAAACTCCAGGCTGAAACAACTCACGGTATCTACACAAAAAAAAAAAAAAAAGGAGAAAAAGGAAACATAAAAAATAATAATAATTAAAAAAAGCGCTAAAAGTCTGCACAATGTCTGCTTGCACACTGCGAAAGGCCTTTCCTCAAGAGATAATATGAGTCCTGAGAGTTTTCTTATACATAATGCAATTTGTTTAATATGAACAGTTTAAAGGGCTGATTAATCCAGGAATTTAAACCAGGAGTAGGCTCATTTGAAGCCAGCAAGACTATCTAAATTGAGAAAACAAAGCAAAGTACTTAATATCTGGCATTGAGACCTAAAATAGGAATCCAGAAATAGATCTGTAACTGCAGTTCTCTAAAACTGTCTGCTAGATCATCAAAATTTGTCTTAATTAGGAATTAACATGTTATTTGAAGCTCAGGATTTGCATTTTTTTTCCTTTTTTGCAATTTTTACAGTTTTTTGATATGCATCTTTTAAAAACCAAATAAAAATCAAAATTTAGGTGGAGGAAATGCCAGCTCAGCATCTGTCTCCCTGTGCCACCTGCCCAGAGCCCAGGGTAAGGGCAAAGAGAAGACGATGGAGAAGAATTTGAGCACCAGAATGTACAGTCTCCATTTATTCCCTTTTTCTACAAAATTACAGATTACATTTGGGGGTAAATTATCCAAATATTATTCATTCTTTTTCCCCAGAATCCTTAGAATTGACAAGCTATCAAAGAAAAAGGATCACTGTTGCTAAAAAATGGTATTTTTGTAAAAAGACATGCCATAATAGCAGACTAGATTTAGAGCATTTAATTTCTTGCTTTTATTCTGATTAAAAAAAATTTAAAACCCAAAGAAACAAAGTTTTCTCCACCCCACAAATCTACCTGAAGCACTGCTAGAAGTCAGAGTTACTTTTAAGCTTTTTTCACTTGGAGTGTGTCTGCCCTGGGGAATGAGAGAACAACAGTTTGAACCTCCAGTGTTTGCACAATTCAGTTCAAGCTCTCGTGGACATGGATGAACCCACTTGGACATCAGGGACCCTTCATGAAAGACAAATGAAGCTGCTCATGAGATCCATGCAGAAGAGCTGATGTATGCTTTTTATTCAATTCATGGTTTATTTACATTTGTTATCCTTTATTGCAATGCTTGTTCTGTGTGCATCAAGAGCTCCCATGATGGTTCAGTGGGAGGCATAATTCCCATTTGTTTGAGTTGTGGATTTCTTTTCCAAAAACACAGGACAATGAAAAAGAGATACTCATCCAGCACACCATGAGAGAATGCAGCAGGATTAATGGAATATTCAACACAGCTGTGTGAATGCACAGTGAATGTATGCAGCTCTCAAAAGCCTTGGAAAACAGATAAGAACAGTTCCACTCTGGAGGAATCTTTTCTTGTCACTGGGGAGTCTCAGCATGTGGTAGGTCCCTCAAGCCCAGTTTTCCTTGGTCAAGTTCCCATGTTGCAACTATTTTTCCCTTTTCAGACTGGTTGTCTCATGTAAGGACCAGATTTTGGTGGCTAAGTCAATGTTTTTTAATCATTATTAGAGTCACTCTAAGGGTTCAGTTGACAGGATGCATTGCTTCTAATTTTCTAAGGATTTAGAACTTTATTGTCATTGATACAGCACCAGAGCAAGCTGCAAATTCACTAAGTTGTAGAGTTTATCAGTAAAGCCACATAAAGGCTTTCAACATCTCTCCTACATCCTCCAATTGCTTCTAAGGCTCTCTGTTGATTTCAATACTTGCTCTGGCTTTCTCTACCTTGAGGAAGCAGTTCTGGAATTGTCATTGACTTCCTCTAGCAATTGACTTCGTCTTGGTTATTTCCAAGACACAAAATCTAATTTAAAAGCTATGAACCACCCTCTGATAAACAAGTATTATAAAATGTCATAGATTTTTTACTGTATTAATTGTTAAGCAACTACACAGTTCAAAACCAATAAAAAGAGATCACAGAGGAACTGAACAAACATTTGAAGTCTCTCAGGCACTCAGGAACCACCAAGTGAGTATTCTATTTCTGTGACACCTGTGAATTCCTTTTCAGGTATATTTGATTATTTCTAAGTACACTGAAATTCAGTGATCTCAGATTTATATGGTTGTACAAATGCTGCTATTTCATTCTTTAGATTTACGGGTAGTTTTGGAAAAAAATTATCCAGGAACTGAAAATAGCAGAGAGGCAAATCAGCCAACCCACTGATCAAGTCTGTAGATATAGCAAACTATCCCTTTAATTTTTTGTTAATTTACTAAGGAACTTTAAGAGCAACATTAAAGCATCTGGTAGAACATGTGGCCATCAGGCTCCACCATATGGCAGAGCCATGACTTTACCCTGTTAGCCATCTATCCAGAGGCTAAGCCAGGCCTGGAGTAACTTGTCATGCTCCATGTTGGGAGGTTTGCAGTCCAGACCAGGACTCTACTGAAGTTTCTCTCCTGCCCCAGATGTGCTGCAATTATGAGCTGTTCTAGGAGGGAGCACTGCTGGTTAGGGGAGAAGCAGAGCTCTGCCTATCCTCATATGTAGGTTGCCAGGAAACAGAATTTCTTCTTAAACCCCTGAAAGAAACAGTTTTGGTTTCTAGAGATTGCTTAGGGAAGATATTTGAACTTTTCTGAAAGGAAGAAATGCAAATAAGAGAGTTGAATCAGCTCAGGTTTAAAAAAAAAAAAGAAACTTGTGAAAGTGCTAACAAAGGTGATGGTTCTGGTTGACTTCCACAACTGTTCTTGCAAAAGTTAAATGTGCATACACTTCTCTTCCTCAAAAACAAATAGACTGGAGCTGAGACTTTTAAAAACCGCCATTTAACTTCAACCCAGCTGATTTATCTCATCTGTGTGTAAATGAGAAATACTTATTGGGGTATCTTTAAAAAGCAGTATATTCATTAAACTCATCAGGTAGGTCCTAGACACTGAAGGCTTTTGCAAGGGAAAGTAATTGCTCACAGCTGAGGAATATAGACTTTTTCGCCAGTCACAATATTGCATAATATGTGTGCTCAGGGTATTGAATTATCCTGGTAAAAGAAGAAAATGAGCCCCTTCAAACATTAGTACTACTGTAACAAGAAACATAGAAAGGCCACCATTCCCATCACAAGTGTTAAGTCCTTATTCTGGATTTCCTAAGAACGTTTCCTGTTCAAATACAGAGAGAAACAGGTTAGGAAATTAAGTAGAAACATATGTTTTGTGAATATATAACAAAACTAAAATAGGAAGTGTAAGGGAAGCAATAGAAAAGAAAGCATTCCTTGAGTAAAGATTGTCAAACACCTTTTGTTAGCTTGTAAATGAAAGCTTATTCAGCTGTTTTCCTCTAATTAAATATTTGAGGTCTCCATAGCAACAGCCATTTTGCAAGATGCATATATTTCATGATCTGGATATTGAGCACCTGAGTAAAGTGGAATGGGAAATGCTATAACCATAACACAGGACTTTTTAGACTACTTTCTAGCGAAAGAAGCAATACCTACAGCCACACAGCAACAGTTTTCTTGAAAGTAATGATGATTTTACAAATTTGTATTTTTTTCTAAAGAAATCATATATTTCCTTTTCTGTTCTTTTTGTCTTGTGTTGTGTGAATTTAAAAGATAGTTTTACATAAAAATTAAAATAAAACTTAATTTTAGCTTTTAAGTCATGATGTTACAAATGTAGCTTTTCAGCAGATCAAAGTGCTTTTCAAACCACTGAAGTCACTGCAGAGATACTAGGTTATAAGGGCTGAGGGTCTGCAGTCAATCTTGGTAAAATAAATTTTAAACACTGTTTCTCTAGCAGAGCTGTTGGTCACAGCTCAGTAGGTGCTGTGTAATGAAGAGAATGCAGGAGCTACCTAGAAAATAATTTTAAAACCTATTTTCATAGTTATGTTTGTTGTCAATTATATAAGGACTGAGTACTACACCATCCTGCATAAAGCCCATTCCTGTCCATCTGAGCAGGGAAGAGTAGAAGGAAAGGGTTAATCCAAGCCCTTCAGTTGTGGGGAAGAGAGCTTTGGCATAAATATTGGTGCTACATCTGTCTTTATAATTTAAACCCCCACCCAATATTGTATAATAGAATGACAGAATGGTTTGGGTTGGATGGAATTCATAACAATCTTCTAGTCCTGTGCAAGAGCCTGGCCCTGTAAATCCAATATGAAACCTAATATAAATCTGCAGCAGTGAAGAGAGGAAAGAGTAGACATGGATTTTGGTCAGCATTTCTGAGGGCAGTTTTCTCTCACAGCCTTTCTTCCAGATGCTCCTTATCCTCAGGTTGATAAATGCTGAGATAGTCAGTATATCTTTCAGATTCCTCCAAACATCTGTGTTTACCCACAAGCATTTCTGAACCTGACATGGGGAAGGACACTCAGGAATAGGGAACTATTTGTGTGCACCACGTTCCTGGATTTAAAAAGTGGCTACAAAGAAGATGAAGAGTATCTTTTTTGCAAGGAGTCACATGGAAAAGATGAGGTGTACAAATTAATCCTGAGGAAATTCCTATTGGACATGTAAGAAAAAATTTTCACAGTGAAAACAACCCTTGGGATAATATCCCCAGGGAAGTGGCAGATTCCACAACACTGGACATTTTTAAGGTTAATCTTGACTGGCTGCTGGACCACCTTGACTAGACAATGCTTTTCCCAAGAAAGATTGGACCAGATGTTCCTTGAGGTCCCTTCCAATTCGTTATTCTGTGTTTCTAGTGTTGTTCCTCACACCCC
Organism: Sialia sialis; assembly: GCA_009812075.1. Taxonomy (NCBI): domain Eukaryota; kingdom Metazoa; phylum Chordata; class Aves; order Passeriformes; family Turdidae; genus Sialia; species Sialia sialis. The sequence continues at coordinate 15,615,478 of VRYO01002781.1, read as the reverse complement.
TTTAGCTATACTGATATTCACCACACATTCCTGACAACTCATGTTAGAGAACAATGGGTATAAACTGAAACAGGTGAAGAACAGTGTTTCTGAGATCACCAGGAAAGGGAGAGCTGATCTGGCTCAGATTGTGGTAAGCTTTGCTCGTGTAGTCTTCTCCAACAGGGGCTAAGAGAGGACTTTCTTGCTTGCTCTAAACATTAGAGACACATGGTGGTGAGGAATGGCTGCTTGGGCAGGAGGGCAGTGCTGAACATAGAACATTTTAAAATCCTGAATCTAAAAGCAATTTGAATGAAAAATGGAATTATAATTCAGCTCACCATAAGAAGATAAAAAAGAGCAGAAGCTAAAAGAGTAAAACAGTTTTGTTGCTAGATAATGTAAACCCTGTGCTGTGTTTCCTTTCAGTGTCTATAAAAGCAGCCCTGTCCCAGTGCTCCTGTTGCTGGATGATTAGGGTGCCTGTACAAGGTCACCCGTGCAGCCAGTGCTCAGAGGCTGTTTCCAGCAGGTTTCTCTGGGTATGATATTGCCTTACAAGTGGATGGGCTCCATGTCCACACCCTTGGGATAAGGAGCAGTGCTCAGACGTTGTAAGGGGTCTGCAAACAAGGACTTTACTCTGAGCTGAATTCCTCCTCCTCATTCTCATTTATACAGAATCAACCATGAGGTCCTGCATACTCTTTTCCTCCTCACAGTATTAAATTTTCTCAGAGCTCTCAGGTGGCAGCCTTGCATATTCAGTTGGAATAGCTGATAGCTCAGCATATTTGTGATCTGTAAGAAACATATTTATACCATATCTGTGGTACATTGTGTTCTCCATAACATTACCTCCTTTTCCTTCTCCTGTATGAACAGATCATCCTCTGCCCTATTTTGACTTCAATGTCAACAACAAATTGGATCCAGGGGCAGAGCAGTTAACCCCTGATAAGTTAACTGAAGCATGACTTTCATAGATATGAAGCAATTGTATCTACCCTAGAGGAGATCTGTTATTTTATTTTTCCTTAAGCTAATTGGAGGTTTGTTTTGCATTGTCTCAGCATGGCAGTTTAGGCACTAATTCTGTCACACAGGTCCCATGGACTTTAACAAGAGCATTTCACACCTGAAAATACGGAGTTCTGTGAGTGATGTTTCTGTTGGAATTCATGCTTACCACAGCTAAATGAGGGGGATTCAAAGAGAGGATTAAAATGTCCTGTCTGGCAGGAATTGCTAAAGGCGCTTGTATTAACTGAATTATTAATCTCCATGAAGTACTTAATAGCTAAATAATGTTTTCTGTATTTTCAGAGATAGTGTTCTCAAAGATGTCTGATTTTCCAAAGGTAACAAAAAATGTCACTGAAGCATTTCCATTAAGGAGAAGACAGGACTCCCAGGGTGTGAATCCAGCTCTTTGAGAGGCTGAAAATCTCAGGAAGCAAGCCAAACACAAGCCACTGTCAAAGTTCAGGCAATTAGTTTTCTCTTCTCTCCCTCATTGCATTTTACTAACTTGGCTGTCGATGATACACATGTTATTTTAATGGTCATGTCCAACACAACGAAACAAACGTGAACTATATTTGAATTAGTCTTTACTCTGTAGGAGTAAGTTCAACAAGTCTTACCTTTAAAAACATAAGATATTTGGGCTGCCCTTAGATACTGGACAGCTGTATTTGGTTCTATAACATATATAAAAAAGAGTGGCACTAGCTGATGTATTGACATCTAGACAAGGCAGCTTTTTAAGAAGAGTTGCCGCAATGTTCATCATCATGAAGGACCTGTCAGTGCATGGCTGCCTGACCTACCCCTGCAATGCTTCCTCAGCCAGGTTTTCTTATGGAATATGTTTACCCAATGATTATAAAAATTTGACTGAATAAGGATTGTATAGTCTGTATACTTAACCATGGAAACTGCCTTATTTATAATATTGTTGCATATTCAGATTGTCAGAAGTGTTGGTAACATGACAAATATTCCCACTCTGTAACTATTAACACTTAGGTTAAAGAAAGCATCCTGCAACAACACCTGTACAGGAGCTGTTGAGATGAACTGAAGCCTAGATCGGCAGGATGTTACTACAGGTAATGCCAGGGTTAATGTGGACATGATTTGGAAAGATTTGCATAGTGTGGCCAGCATTTGTTTTAGAACACACAGGCAGTTTTCTCCTACTGGAATCACAATAGTAGAGTGACTTGTGTGGGACACGATCAAAGCTCCCAAAGTCAGGACAACAGAACCTCCACTTATAAATGAAAGGAAATACAGTAATTTCACGACTATAAGCCGCACCTGATTATAAGCCACACCTCCCGGTAGCCGGGTAGACCATGGGATTTTTCCATATATAAGCCGCACCTGAATATAAGCCGCACTTTTTTTCTTTTTTTTTTAAGCGAGGATCCATGTGTAACAAAATAACAAATTAGTAACAGAATTGCTGCCAGCTGGGTTTGGTGTCAGGTGCTCAAGTTGCAAACAGTTTTCATAGACCAGAGAAGCCTTTAAAGGCAGCCCCAGGTGCCCTCCCCAGCCAGCTCTCATTTCCAGGTTGGCATTTCACTGGGATTTGTCCATAGATAAGCCGCACCTGAATATAAGCCGCACTACTGGGGCAGGCTGGATTCTTCAAGGAAGAAGGTGCGGCTTATAATCATGAAATTACTGTACATTTTCCTTGATTTTACTTTATCAATTATTTTTGAGCAAGTACATGATCCTCTATACTAGTGCTTTAGTTCTGCTCAGACACGATGGGAACATTATCAAAGGAACATTATCAAGCTGATACTTTCAGCAGAAAGCTCAAATGGCAGTGACAGGAAAAGAAAGTGCAGTAGTGGAGTTGCAGCTTCACTTCCAAGGGCATGTTATGCAAGGTAACTGAGAATGGACACAGAAACAGCATAGTTGAGTTAGATTAGAGCAAAGCCTGTCAATAAACAAGATCTTAGACAGGAAAATGAGGAGAATTAACAAAAGGAAACAAAATATTCTTAAAAAAAAAAAACCCAAAAAGGTATGGTATTGTCAGCAAAATGAAACAATAATCAAATCAATGCTCTTAGAAAAGGTTCTGGTGCTTTTTAGCTATGCAGCACAGATCCCATATGAGAGCAGTACCTCTAGACCTACAGTATCTGCTATAATTTCTCATTTGTATAATCTTAAATTCTTTACTTCTCCAATAATAGTAGTAGAAATAGCACTAAAACCAGTATGATGTATGCTCAGTGTTGGTACAGACATTCAACACTATGCTTTTTTTGAGCATTTAGAATTCCTATCCTAGTATTCACAATCCTTTTAGATAATCAAAGCTATGAGAATATTGTTTTTTCTTTTCTATCTAAGTTTTTGTCACATCCTGACAGATTCAGTGTCTAGTAGACAATGTAAAGAAGGCATGGTCACTCCATCTCCTGCTCCATCACTCCATCTCTCTTGGCTAAAACTCCAAGCATTGTATCCCTTATAAAAGAGACATGCCTCTGCCTATATGTTGTCTCCCTGCTGCTTTCTTTTCATAACTTCCCAGATTCCAAATTCTCCATTACAACTTCCATTTGTCGGTACAAATGCACTCAGGAAACTGCATCAATGTGAAGTCAACAAGATACAGTAATTAAGGATATATCAAGGCAAATCCTATAGCAGGATTTTAATGCAGCATTGGGAGTATGAACCTCCAGGACTCTGACATAATTAAGGAAAAGAAAATAAAAGGTTGTCTATTGTTTCACTATCTTGAATCTATGCAGGACAGACCTCCTACAGAGCTACTGGTGTTGGCTCTGGGTCAGCTCTTAATTCCACCCAAGGAATCTCCCAGAGATCCGTGCAGTCAGGACCATCAAAGCCAGGAAACCAGAAGGAAACAGTTCAGACTATTGTGTATGTCCTTAACATTTTGTGACTGCACTCTCATGTTTTGTCACTACATTTTATTTTTGCATAAACATTCCCTTTGGGCACCTGGACTTCACAGCAATGGAATATTTTCAAAGTACATCATCCAAAGATGTCATGCTTGCTTCAAACTGCTTTTAGATGAAACAACAGCTGGATGAGAAGTACAATGAACAGGTAAACAGAGTAAGGGGTAGATTATCTTTCATGTAATAAGCAGCTGCCACAGTAAAGCAAATGCTTTGTTAAAGGAAGCATAGCAGTACCTTACAAAAAATGATTCTTTATTTTACAAACTCCAGCCACTCCTCTATGTCAACAAATCCTATTTGTCCTTCTCAAGGTGCCTGGGGACAGAAGATGAATGACATGTGAGCTAGAAGATATATGAGGTAAGGGTAAGTCATGAGTCTCTTTTTTAATTTGGCTCTGATTTGATTTTAACCAATTTTTTCCTGGGTCAGTATATATCCTCAAAGTTATTGTTGAATCTCAATGCTTTCTCTTCTGCATTAAGGTACAGTTTGACCTGTTAGCTTCTCCTTTCAATAGATGTTTATGTGAAAACCTCAAAACATCAGCTGCACAGCACTCTGAGATAAAATATCCCTTGATGAGAGAGACATGTAGCAGTTATGCCTCATGAAGCATAAGTTTCAGTCCCTGAAACATCAGCATGGGTATACCTCCTGTTCTCCATGAGGCCATCTCCTCATCTAGGTTTTGTTATATCTTGCAGACTGATCTCATTTTGGTTTTAAAGTATAAAGAAGGAAAGGGGAGTAAAGTAATTGTGACAATGATAACTTGCAACCCATGCCAGATAAGCCAGCCCTTTGGAGTGTCTGCTTTTGTGGTAGGTGACGGAGAAGCAGGTGATGTTGTAGCTGTATTCTTTTGTTCTAGGTGATGAAGTAGGGTTTCTGCTCCTGTGGTTTTTTTGTTCATTTAGTGATAGCTGAATGTTGGTCCCTTCATGCCGTCAGTCTCTCTATAGCCTGTCTGTCTCAGTGGGGAGCAGTGACAGTGCAAAAATCTGAGTTTATATATCTCCTTTTCATAATTCATTAAAGGTGAGAAATGAGGCCTCTGTGAATTAAATTACTCTGATGCAGAATGCTTTCCAGCAGTTTATAAACCTGTCCCCCAGGGTTTCAGTGTTAGCCAAAAAAGGACATGCTTTTTTTTTTTAATCTTAGTTTTCTAGATGCCCAGAAAATAAAAATAGCCTCAAAAATATATATTCTTTCTTTCTGCATCATGGCATTTCAACAAAATACCCATGTTATTTGTACCAACATATAGAAAATTATCTGCTTGCCTGTTGAGGTGGGATGATATTTAGCAATAGCCCTTGTCTCCATGCTACTGAGTAATTTAAATCATCTTTCTTTATTGATGGATCATGTGAAGGCCTAAGAAAAATATCACTGTGCTGCACCTGAATTTTTTATGAATAAATAGCAGAAATTGAGCTAATGATATTGTTTCTTACAGTAATTGCATCAATTAAAATAATGAAACACGGCGGGAGCTTCATTTCTAAAGTTCTTATTTAAAACCTAAAGAAATTCACTGTGGGCCTAGGGCTCTCTCCCATGTGGTTTACATAAATTTGGAACATGGGAGGGTTTCAAAGCACTTATGCAACTGCAATTAAGTATTTAATTACTCCCTTCTATTAGATCCTGTTGTTAAATCCAGCTCATAATACATGAACATTCTGGGCTATCAAGGCAGGAGCTTCAAACCATGCCAGACCAAACAACTTGCTCATGCAGAGGTCACTAACTGGCGTAGCAACCCTTGTGGTATTTACACATATGTAATATATAAACTCTAGTGATGGTGTGCTAAGGGGAGCTGAGGGGGTGTTGGTTGCTCTGCAGTCCCAAAAGCAAGTCCAGCTCCACCAGGCACTGCAGCTGAGCAGTTCTTATCTGCACTGAGTTTTGAGTCCAGGATAGTCAGGCAAGTGGCACTAGCAGGCTCACAAAAAGGGCTGCAGAAATGAACTCTGCAACTCCTCATAAAAATTACCTCTGACTTTGAAGAGCCCACCCCAAACACATCACCTTTCCTTCTGCAAGAGAAAATACTCATCTTTAGTAAGCTCTAACATAGTTTTCACCCTGAGGCACTAACAACATAGGGCTCAGAAGTTAATATATTGACCCATACCACAAACTAAATTTTTAGCTGAGTATTAACTGGAACATGGTAAGCTCTCTTCAGTAAATGCGATTTGTATTGAATAAAATGACTGACATGGAAGTAGCATGAATTTCTTACTGAGTTTGCTTTAAATGTGCCTTAGGAGCTCAGTAACATAAATCACAGGGCTTCCATTATTTAACTTTTAATCTCAGTTTTTAATAGCTTCATAATTCACTGCTGTTTTTAATTGCCATTCATATGTCCAACAACAACAAAAAATAGGCTGAAAGAAAAAGAAATCAAGCATCAGAACATGGTTTTGATTTAGAAACATTCATAGTATTAAAATAGAACTGTTGCTCCTAGCTAAACTGTTTGAATTATACATTTATTCATTTCCTCTGGTTTCTGTGGTGCTATTTTGGAATATTTTTTCAACCACTGATTTACATTTTATGTTCAAGCTGAAATTTCACTTTTATATTAGAAGATATTAGGAAAGCTATATAATTTATTAATTCATCAAAGTAAACTCCATATTCTACCACAAGTGTCTCATGTTGGCTGCTCACCAACCAGCAAGTGCCACAGGGACAGTGAATCAGAACATTTCTGGAGTGTCTGTAGAAATCTAAGATTCAGGAAAGCAAATGTAAACCCCAGTGTGCTGTAGGTGAGAGCCAGCCAGGAGGCATGTCAAAGTCCAAATGGCATCCTGAGGCAAATATGCATGCTGTTACCTATGCCACTTTGGTTTATGGCAAGAAATAAACTTGTGATAATAATGCTTGGCCAGTCATTCGTTTTTCCAAATCTAAACTGCAGCTGATGTATCTTACAGTGCTATGGAAACTAGAATGCATTGGGAAAATTCCTGATCCACTTCAGCGTGAGTACAGACAAACTGTTCACTGCAAAGGAAGAACTTGATTTAAATTTTGCATCTCCTTGAGTCCAGTAGTGCTACACCTGCATTCAGCTCACACTTATATATTTTACAAGTAGCAAGGCACAAAGTGAAGCCTCCTTTTAATTTTTTTGTCCCAACCAGATTTCTCTTTAGCCTATCTCACTGCTTTCCTGTTCTGGAGCTGGGCAGAAACCAGCATGGAGAAGGGTGAGGGAAGGTGCCACCCTGCACATCCAGAGGAGTCCCCACTGCTAAAACACTGGGGCACCATCTCCACTGGAGCACCCAGTTTGGGTCATTCTCCCTTGCAACACTGACTGCAGCTGTCTTTGAATCAGACACTCAGCAGAGACTAAACACAACTGCTTCAATTTGAAAAGTTAATTATGATGGATTAATTAATTAGAAATAAAACTGCTGTCATCTCTCTTTGTTCCTTCTCATGAGGACATCTTCCTCCTTCATCTGCAGCAGAGTTCAGCTGAGGCAGAGCAGAATTCAGACATGTAGCTTGCACAACTACAGTGGGAAGTAGATGTGGGTACATCTATGTATATACACAAAGACATATGTTTTAAATAGATGTATATACATGGATATATATATATATATACACACACTGAATAGCTGTCACTATAAATAAATAGTGTAAAGAAATGCAATATTTATGGATAAATTTAAATCATAAGCTCTCGCTATCCAGAATCTAAGCAGCTTTTCTGACAAATTCAAAGATTAAAAAAAAAAAAAAATAGAAAAAGGAATATATGGCTGTATGGCTGTATTGCCACCTGGAGGACCAGTGAGTCTTGATCCATGTGTCGTGACTGGCTCCCCAGGACAGGATGTGTGTGGTGTCTCTTGAGCACAAGGGTTTGACTGTAGAGGACTGAAGTTCCTGACATTGAAGTTCTCCTTAGGGGTAATTTGAATCAGCTAATTGTGTTGTTACACCTTTTATCAGTCCTCATACCTGAATAAATAGCTCCAAAGCCTAGAAAATTAATTTATTTTTGTGATCAAGGGATGACATGTCTGTGCCTTCAAAACTCCTGTGTGTGTCCTCTTGGCTAAAGGAAGAGGCAGGAGGAATGATGTTGGCAATGGAAGGGGTCAGGATTCAATGCTTCCTTTCAGCTTTATTTCCTTTGATTTTGACTTGCAGTTTTAGGTCCCTTCTAAATTTTAAAGTTAGGAAAAATAGTTCTTAGTGAAGAAAGCTCTATTTTAAAACCAAAGATTAATTTAAAAATTGAACCTGTGTCATTCATGCTGAGGGCATCTAAAAGCCTGAAATTAAATTCTGCCAAAGCCATTAAGTATTCTTGTGCAGACTCTTTCCCCTTCTCCCTGCTGCCAGGGACCACCAAAGGGAAGAAATGGTTCCTTTCGTGAAAATGATCCAAGTATGAGGCAAATATCCCTTGGAATACAGAAAGCATGGTCATCCCAGCACGGGCTGCACAAAGTGGACTCATCTCCCATTTCTGTATTTACAGGGACCTCAGCAGTGCTGTCCTGAGTGCACTGAGCGTTCTGCACGCACAATACTGCTGCAGTCTCCAGGATGTCAGGAGAGGACAGAGCCCTCATCACACTGCCCTCCTCACCTGAAGCAAACAGCTTTTCCTTTTCTCTGGCACCTGATGAAGATCTACCTGAGGATGGCTTCACCCTGTACCAAGGATCAGCAGGTAGGGACCTGTGGCTATCTCCTTACCAGGTGTGGAATGGGTGCTCTGAGTCCAGGAGCCTGGTTAGTAGAGGCAATAAATGCAGTACACGGGGCACTCTGAGCCCTCCCCAGGCAGGGAAAGAGATGCCTGCCGTTTGCCAGAGCAGGCACAAGGCTTCGCAGGTGCCACCAGCCCAGCAGGGACCGCCCCAGCAGCGCTGAGCCGGCGGGCTCCCCGGGAGCGGCTCTGCCAGGGGGGCTCGGCAGCGGGGAGAGAGTTCCGAGGGCTGGAGCAGAGTGTGCCACAAACAGAGAGAGCAAGGGCCCCTGTGGCTGTCCGTGCCCCTGGCCCTGGCCCTGGCCCTGTCCGTGGCCCGGCAGCCGGCTCCAGGGGCAGGGACAGGGACAGGCACCGCGGGGTGCTGCCCCACCGCCCGACCCTTCATGTACCGGGGCATTCACCTGCCAGCCTCGCCGGCTCCCACCCGAGCCCTTCCTGCCTCACATCCTCCAGATTCCTGGTCTCCTGTGCCACTGCATGGCCACACGCAGAAATGCACGTCTGGCCAGGAACTTGTGTGCTCTTTCTTTCCCTGTCATAACAATGAGGAGAAAAATCAATAACATTAAGGAGGCTGTAGCAGTGACAGAAAAATGATGAGCAGGCACCACTTGGAATTAAAAAAATTCCTGAACCCACATACAGACAAATGTTCTCACGTGTTGGTTTTCCCATTATTATTTTTGTTGTATTATATGTTCTTGCTTAGGACAATTAGCCTTTTAACAAACTCTCTTTCAGAAGAAGAAGTAACTTTGGTTCCTGATAATTAGTGAAACACCTATTATCTGTATTGTTATGTCTGGACAGATGGCAACCATTCCTAATATGTTTTATAGGACTAAAAATAATATTTAAAAAGTAATGTTAGCTAAAGATAATGCTAAGTAAAGTAATATCACACACTGTTATATTCTATTTCCCCAGAAAAGAGATGCCAGCAGCTGCAGCACAGTAGCTGAAGCATAGCATTTCTCCTTGTGTTAACCTAGACACTGCAAGGGGGCAGCCAGCCACAAAAGATGCTTCCCTCCAATTATTGTACTTATCTAGGAAATAATCTGAAAAGGGCCATCTGACAGGCAGGATGCCATCTTTCTATTGCTAAGCAACCCCTGATATCTCTTTTCAGGAGGAGTTATCATCTTCCTGAAGAGCACACAGCTGAATTTAAAGAAGCCTGTTTTCCTTCTATATTTCTTTTATTCTCTCTCTCATTTTTCTTTTTCATTCCTTTTTTAACTACACAAAACAACTACTGATGGTCCTATAATGACAAAAAATTGAACTGGAAGGAGCTTAAGAGGCAAAAGACAATCAAAATCTGAGTTTCAGGCTGCAGTCAATAAGACAAAGCTGATAATGATGGCCCAAATGACCTTCCACCATAGCTGACAACGGTGCTAAAGAAAATTAAATACACTACTCTGTGCAGAAAATTTGAGTTGGAGAGAAAAAGTGAGAGAAAATTGGGAGGTAGAGTGCATCTTTACATTATGCTTTCCCATTCCTTTTCTCCCATTTGGTTTTACTTTCTTTCTTCTAGCTCCTATTTGGCAGCAATTCAGCAGCATATGTGTTGAGATTGAGCATGCACTTTTGCCCACTTTTGTTGCTTGCTAAGGCCCTCAGTGCTATCTTTTTGCTGGTTCCCTGTTTTCCTTTCTCCTTGTCTCTGGGGTCACAGGCTTCTGCCATTTACTGCTTTTCCAACAGCTCTCACTTAGCAAAGCAAGTATATTTTAAATTGGCAGTTTATCTATAGTGGTGTCTTGCAACCAGCTGTTTACGAGTGGTATTTTTCAGGGTGATAAACATATCCAGTTTGTTTAGACAGAGTAAAGTGCTCTGTCTCATGTAGGCTGTTTTCTCATTGAACCTTTGTGTTGCAACATGCAGAAAGTGGTTTCTTGTGCATACAGGGGTTGCCTTATTTTTGTTTTCCTAACCAGAGAGAAACTGTCCACAGTTTCTGATCTTTTCAGTTGATGCAGATAGCAAAGAACTTGGTCAAAATTTGCTCCAAACATCTCCAGATCTTAGATCAAGTTCTCCCACTGGTGAATAGAGGGCATAGCACAAGATCTTCCTTTCCCTGCTTGCCCTCTGCCTTTTCTGTCTGGATACTATGAGGTCAATCCATAATCAAGAAGCTCAGTTTAACCTCTTAAACTCAATGGCAGCTCAGCAGACATCACACTATATAAGGATATTCTTTCCCAGTCTACCAACCTCAAGCACATACTGAAGACACAGTCTAGCTCAAACATACTAGTGCTCAGTTAAATCCATTTTCTCACATTTATCTGCAGCAATATGGAAAATTTCACATACCCATACAGATGTTGAGGAGAAATTATTTCACTGAACAAGGTCAGAGCTGGAATGAAAAAATGCCCACACAGGATGTATTTGTAGTTATCTTTCCAGTTGCAATGAATACATGGAGTGAGTATGGCTTGAGTTTTACTGCTCTTTCTTTTTTTGTGAATGATGGTAGCAAAAGCACCTGTCAATATAAGAGTGAATACCAGTGTGGTGGGCAAAGCAGCTGCTGAAATTATGGTCAGTTAAGGACAGTTTGAGAATATATAACTGAGATAAATTCATCAGGTCAATTAGGCAAAGAAATAATTAACATGTCAGAGAATGATACAAGGGAAAATTCCTGGTGGGGAGGAATCTGTAAGGAACCAGAGGGTTTTGTGGTGCAAGGTTGTCTCCTACAGTGAATTGCCTTTATGGAACCATAATTTTCTCAACAAGGATCTCCCACAGGGGCGAAAGAAATCTTCCTTTTGTAAAAGACCTCAAAATAATTCAAGCTGTCTGCCAGTAATTAAATCCATTACACTAGCAACAGGTGGTAAAGCTGTAATTTTTTCACATCTGTTATCATTCTCATGAGTCAGTATGTATGCATTGCAAGAGCTGGGCAAACCACAGAGCAGAGAGGGCTGGGTTGATGGCTGTCATCCAGGCAGCCGCTGTGCTCACTCTTGTAGTTATCTGAAGAGCAGAGCAGAGGGGATGTGAAAATATCTGGTAGGCAGGAAGGGGTTTGGGCAGGATTCCAATGGGTAGGAAGGCAGGGATTTAAAAGGGAGTGAAAAGATTTCATAGGTTCTTTATAGAGAAGAGCAACAAAGAAAAAGGGAACCTTGGTTGAGTTTAGAGCATTGCCTTGATATACCTTCCCTAACACAGACTTTCTGTGTGGCCTGGAATATATTCCTTGGTTGTTCTGGCTTAGTAAATTTAAAAACTAAAATCCCTGGGAAATTTCATAGTCACTGAGGACAGCAGGCATATATGGGACAGCTCACATGTACGTAGGTGAATTTACCTCAGTATCCAAATCACAATGCATTTGTGCAGACTGGCTGCTGGGAATAGGGTGCCATGATGAAGAGGTGTTGCAAGAAGAATTCTGTTGAAGAGCTTGCTAAGACCAAAAAGTGGTTGTAATGCAAAGAACACATGGAATGGCCACAGCCCTAGGTAATTCAGTAGGTTGTCCATATCACTCCTATATAAGAGTAGGAAAGAATCCTGCTACTGGGATGTGCACTGTCCTCACTGTTCTGGAGAGGAGCTGCAGCTTTTTTCTGTTCTTCAGGATTCTTGACTTCCCAAGAACATTTTCTAAGCCTTTTCCACCTTCCTCCAAACACCACTCCTTCTTTAACTCAGGGGGCAAAGGTTCTGTAATTTCAGCTGTCTTTTCCTTTCCTAAATACTGATAATAAGTATATATGGAGAAGTGAGAGAAGTTTACAGTCAATTTACATCCAACAGCAGTGACACAAAGTTTCAGGTTTTCTTTAGGACATGCTGTCTTTAGAGCTGTCCTCAAAGACTGGTGTCTTCTCCAGTAGCTCCTTGCATGGCAGTATTAAGAATACTTATTATTGCATTGAGCCACAGTTTTGTACTGAGTAAACAATCATTCACTTAAAGAAAAAGCCAGTTTAGAACAAAAATATATGTAATTGAGTTATTGCTGGAGGAATTTTCTTTAATTATATCTTGTTCCATGGCAATGAATACATTACTGTAATTCTTTTTAAAGAATCGTCATTTAACTACTGGAATTTGAACTAACAGAATTTTGAAGTTTTTTAACGTTAATAGTTATCATTAAGCTGAGACTTCTTGGCTGAGATCCATGGTGAGGGGCGGGGTTTATCCTGCAGATCTTTGCATTTCTGGAAGCTCTCCCATAGGCAGAGCCACAGATCACTCAACTCCTAACCACATCCTCATTCCGTTACTCTAAACTCCCATGTGGCCAAAAGACCATCAGGGACCACATCTTTTCTTAATTAATAAATTTAGACACAGGAAATTATTAACTCTTAAACAGTCTAAACCTCAAAACAATTATTGTCCTGGATGGAGATAGAAATGGGTGCAGACCAAGTCAGTCCAGGCATCCTTCCCATCCTCTTTATCTTCCCTTTCACATCTTTGACTTTGGAACTGCGCCCTTGCCATCAGTGCAGGCAGCCCCACAACTCAGCCATTCTTTCCCAAAGGCATCCCAGAATTGTCCAAGGTCTACAGATACCAGAGCATCACCACAGATCCTGGCATGAATGCTCTTTCCATCTGTGGGTGACTCTGCCACCTCTGCCAAGGCAGCAGCAGGGCCTCCAAGCAGCCTCATCTCATTATTCCAAGGAGACAATAAGCAGGAGAAGGAGGGACTCCTTGACGTCAAGTTTCCCCATTCTCAAAAAACTGGATAACACGCCCTTATTTTGTGGAAGGGTGTTTGCCAAATGAAGGCCAAAGTCATGGTTCAAGTGTGGTTCTTCAGTGAAATAATTAATTTCAGAGCTTCGTGTGGTGGCACTGACTGATACGGGGAGTCTTCAGGTTTGTAAAGTAATGAACCAAAGCAGATTTAATGGGTTTTGGGGAAGAGTAATTTATTTGGGAGGTTTAGCATTTTTATTTGATTATTTGTCTAAAAGGCTCATATGATGGATTTAGTCTTCCTGAGAAATCATTGAATGTTGCTCAGTGATTTACTGACTGCTGGCCAGAGCACTCTTTGTAACTGATTTATCTGAATCCTTTTTAAATCCTTCCCTCTATTAACAGTTCAGCAGTTCCTTTCCTATGTGAATCCGTGGTAGTTATGTGTTTCTCAGGAAGATTGTAGGAAAATGGTTCCAAACACGATGATTACATATTGAGCAGATGAGCTGTCTCGGGTGTATGTCACAGCCCATCTGCCTGTGTGAAACAGGCTTCCTTCACTGTGCCATTTCCTCTCCAGCAGGCAGGCAGGGAAAAAGACTGCTCATGCTGCATCTTCATTCTGTTTGACCTTTCCAGAGTGTTATTTCACATGCACACTCTAAAGTTTGTATTTCCTTCTGTAAATGTAATTTTAATCTCATTCTATTTTGGCAGCAGATACCATTGCAACAAAAAGCTGTTCATTCTCTATCCCACTATCTTCAGTGTGGAAGCTGAAATACAACATGTCAGCTGGAGGAGGGCAGTCTAAGGTAAGCTTGGGGCACACACTTCAGGGCTGGATCCCACAGAGATTTGAATTGTGAAAATCAGAAATGCATAGGTCTTGGTTCTGTGGTCAGCACTGAAGAAACATAAATACTTGAGTTCGGGCTGGGATTAGATTGAGATTTAAAGTGGAGCTTGATCAATTCCCGTCATCAGGCTCCCATTCACTGTGAGTGTTTATAATTAAAATATTTTCCCCACAGATTATACATTTTCCTCACTCTTGTTCCTACTGGTCTGGGTGACTGTTTTGCATTATGATGAATCAGCCACAAGATGTCAATGTAGCGTAGCAGATTCTCAGTAAGGGTTTGTTACTACCGCAATTTGACTTTCAATGCAATTAAAATCTGCCTTCTGATAGGATATTTGTATCACTAATTGAAAAAGTTCTGGTCAGATCACATTTTCTGTACCTGATTCATTTAATCAGTGAAGTCTTCTCATGCTACGATTGCCAGGCTGTAAGGAGAAAAGTCAGTATAATTGACTGAAGTAAATAATGTGACAAATCACAACTGCTGTAGCACCGTGTTTTAGAAGCAAAGGCTAACAAAGTGGGATGTAGATTGGTGAAGGTGAATTAATTCTTGTTAAAATATCAGAAGTGACCATAAGCAAAAAGCCACAATATATGAATTCACTTTTAACAGAAAGGAGTGTGTGTTTATAAAACCCCAGTAATGCAAATTTATAAGAAGTGTACTGACAGATGAGACCAGATAGAGATGGAAAAGCAATATTGCAGAATCCCATTTTGTGTCTTCTAGACACAAATTATTGTGTGTCATTAAATATAAAAACAAATGCCTCAAAAGAACCAGAGCTAAAGCCTGAGGTCTGAATTACAAGGGACGTGGAAGCAATTTGGTTTTGTACTTCATCAGGGGGCTTGGATCTAGGGAGGAAGGGCCTGTCAGAAATGACAATAAAAGGCTGTTAGGAAAATTACTCCTGGAATTGTGAATATTATCTCTTTGAAGTGTGATTTAATGGATTTGGGCTAAGAATTTTCAAAGAGATTAAGGACTTAGCTCCCATTGAAAGTCAGTGGCTTTCGGACACTTTGCTGCCATAGTGTGCTTTGAAAATCCCAGCTTAGAATATTAATTTTAATGTACCCTGTTCACTGCAGTAGGAGGGAGCAGATCCATGACAGAGAAAAGAACAGAGAAACTACAAAAGAAAATAAGTTTCTTTGTATGAAATTCTTTCTTTATAAATTATTGTACTTTACCTAATCTGCTCAGTCAAGTACAAAAGTAAGTAAAAGCAGAGGATATTAATTTACAAGACATCCTTCACTTGTATTAATGACCCTCTGTATTGTGCTTTGCACAAAGTGGAGGGTACTGATTAGCTGATAATACCATGAAAATATATCCTTGGGTACATTTCTTAAAGGACAAAGGGAGGATGGAGCCTGCTTATGCAAAGGGCTGGTTTTCTCAGGTTCTAAACCAGCTGTGACACCATGCTGTCCTTTGAGAGATATTTTATTGGGCAACAGATCAGTGTCAGAGGACAAAAGAGCAGCAGCAATGGATGCATCATATTCCCTGGAGCTCCCTGGGGGCAGATTGGGACAATGGTTAGAAAAACTGCAAAGTCTGTGGGAATAGAACTCTTGCTGCTCTAGTGCTTTTCTCTTTTGCATTTTCTTTTCATATCATATATATTAATGAGAGGAATGACCCTCCACAGTACTGGTGTAGTAAATAAAATGCTACAGGAAAGCTCTAAGCTCTTCAGAATGAAAGTGTGTTGAAAATATGGGTTTGCATTGCAATAATGGCAACCAAATATGATGGAAAAGCCAGCAAAGAAATCACTGCTAGCCCCATGTCAGACCTTACTGTCAAAGACTTGTTCTTCCAGTGGAGACAAGAGAATATCCTGGCTCCCCTTTAGTGGTATAGTCACACTGCTTTTTAATACCCTTTAAATTTTATCTCTTTTGAAGGGAACACAAATCTGAGCATTCTTTTTCTTGAAAAAACTATAACAAATTGCCCATGATACAGGTGTATTAGGTTTATAATAAATGCTCTTATGCTGAAGAAAATCATTAGTTTAGACAAGTGCTGTTGGAAGGGTACAAGAAATGAAATTAGGTTGACTGGCAGCTCATTTTAGGAATGGGAGAATGAATGCTGAAAGAAAAAACATGTTGAAAGAAAAACAGAGCTGGGATTTAAGATAATCCCAGTTAATACATGATTTCCAACAGAAGCTTGTCACTGCCAGATTTTCACTATTACTACTGGTGTAAATAGCAAAATGGTTTCTTTTAATAAAAAATCTCAGGCCCACAATAACCATAGGAATTGATTACTATGACTGGAGTGCTTGTTCCTAAAGGGCACAGTTAAAAGGTTTAGATCTGTGTTAATGCAAAATGATTGTCTGTAGAAAACCAACAAATTCTTCTCTGGATAAATGGACAGGTTTCAAAGTGTGTATCTGAGTCAAGCTGTCACCAAGCCCATCTGTTCTATCTGCATCTGAAAAACCAACACCACAGCAGAGAAAGCACTGAACATGTGGCATCTCTTGTTTGGGTTTTGACTTTTTTTATCCAGCCTGGACAAAGCAAACCATCATGTTAGATGACGAGGCTAAAACATCTTTCTTTTACACTGAGACTGTCACATGCCCAAGACACTGAATATTACCTTAGCATCAGTAAAGGGATTATTATATAGCAGAAAGAAATTAGAACAATTCCTGATGTAAAAACTAAGTAATGCATCTTAATTACCTGTTGTATCCAACCTGGTCTACCTCCTGCCAGCTTGAGGCAGCTTGAATTTGCTCATGTTTGTCTAGAAAAAGAATTTTGTTCTTCAGGATGTTGATCAGCCTCTTCCCAGTCTTTCAGGGCTGCTCAGGATATTTTTCATGAGCACTGGTAGTTTTGTTATTAAAATTCTTAGGAGCCATTTCCTGGACAATGATTTTGGTTTTTGCCTATGAACAGAAATTGAGAGTTCCTGCCATGTTGCATTTACAATCAGAAAGATAACACTGGGGTCCATGAAGAGGGAGGATCCCCCAGAAAACGTGAGCCAATATTTGATCAGCATGGATAGCAAAAGCCCTCATCTACTGGGAAATTAAGTGCCACCAAACCCTGGTAAGGAGAGCAGAGCTTTAGTGAAGGAGTGAAAGGAAGATGTGGTGGCTTTGTAGCTTCATTGAGCCTCATTAGCCACTTAGAAAGAAAGCACAAGAATACTTGTGAGAAAACCTGGCAGCTGAAAAAATCAGAAAGCACACTAGGTTTGCCATCCATGAGGGGTGTTTGTGCTTTGCTGGCTCAGGACTCAGATCTGTAGCATCTTGAAAGAACATACTTTCTATTGAAATGACATAGGGTGGAGAATTTCCCAAACTGCATGTCCTTTGCTACTGCACACACTACCTTTGTGCCTTTTAGTATATAGCAGGAGTGAGCAATGAGGAAATTATCTAACTTCCACTTTAACTTCCTACTCCAGACTTTGAGTTGTCCTAGGCTTCCCCCACCTTGGAGTGTTGGGTCTAAGAACAGCTCTCTCAAAGCAAGACACCCACTTTAAATTCAGTAGGATGCTTTCTTCACAGATTTTAATGTTTTGGCTGTTCAGCCAAGCACAGATCAGACGTGGGTGGCACTGTTCACTGTCTGAATCATGAAAGGAGGTTTAGGAACACATTGTCTTCTGCTGAATGGTGTTACCCAAATTGGGACCTTGACATCTCAGAGATCTTCTTGCAGCAAAGCCTCTTGAATGACTTTGTGTCTGACAGCATCTGTAGACCAAGTTCACAGCATCTGTAGACAAAGAAAGGGGCTGTTTACTATTTCTTTCTGTTCATATTCTTTCACAGACATTTTCTACAATACCTGACTCACAGCTTCATTTATAGTTTTAGTGTGGAGTAGTCCTTAGAGAGACCAGAATCATTCCTGTGGTTATGTTGTTAAGATAACTAAATATGCAACGAAAACTAGGAAATGAGTATTTGCTGTTGGCTGGATCTCAACACAGCCTTTGATACCAGTGAGTATAGTATAATTCCTCTCAAATTGGCAAAAGAGCTGTGGAAGTAGCTCAAAGACTTCTTTAATTTGGCTATATTATGAATAGTTAGTTCACTTTCTTCCTCTTCACCTGAGTTTCCTCCAAGGCGTATTCTGACTACCCACAGTTGTAGCTCATTATTCCTCAATCTCCTTCCTTATAAATGCCATTTTGCTTGATTTTCATTTCTTCTTCCTGTTAGAAAAACCTGCTTTAAGAAGCTGGGATCCCAAACATCTCGTGCTAGTGCAGTCACTGCCAGCTGTGCAGCACACATCTGAGACATTGTCATTTGGCCTCTTGCACTTCCTGCCAGTCACACAAACATGGACCATGCAGGGATTTAGGTCAGCCTAGCAAGGAATGGTATCTATACCAGGGTGCTGGTGCAAAGATTAGGGGACTTGTTGCCTCTCTGGTATGTACCCTGAGAAGCAGAGACAGAGGGATAAAAAGAATTTTTACTGTTGCCTGCAACTATGTATACACAGGATGGCATACATGCCATAATTTGAGGGTAGCTCATTTTTAAATTCTTGCTATAGTGTGGAACTTCTCTTGAGATTTGGGAGAATAACTCTTTGCAAGTTCTTTTGAAATTCAGCCCTTCCTTGGCAACACAATGGTTGTCTGCGGTAACACAGTGCTGTGACCCCAGTGCACACCACCTTCACCTCCTGACCACAAGAAAAATGATCAAAACCTGTTGTTTCTGAAGGCATCACTGAGAACCCTGCCAGACTTGGTGTCATTAACCATGAGTCACAAATCTGATAATGCAATTTAAGATATTGAATCATATCCTCAACTTGTGATTCATTACTGCATTTAAATGCCAGGAGTGGCGTCTTGGACTCTATTCCAATATATATGAGTTCAGATACCCTTCCAAAATAAGCAAGTGACTACAAGCCATAAATTCAGTTCACCTCAACCACTAATAGTGCCCAGAAAGATTATCCTGTAGCTTTTCTGGCAAGGACAAGGTAATAAACATTCCCCATCCTCTCTCCCTGCCCTTCCCCTGCTTCCCCCACCCCATTTCACTCCCTATTTCACTTCAAGGATGCCAAAATTAAATTTTCAGCATCTCCAGGAGTGTTAATTCTTTATCAGACAAAGAGAGGTAAAGTGACCTTACAGCTTTCATTATCCACAGTTGTAAGACTCCATCTCTGCAGGCACAATCTGTGGGTAATAATGGCAAAGCACATGGGAGAATGGAAGAGATCTGCCCCTCATCTGCTCTGCAGGGAACATTAGCACCCAAGGAAAGGACTTCTCCAGAGCAGATCTGACAGAGCACAGTGTATGTGCATGGTGAAAGCACTTCCTTTGTACTTCATCTCTTAGAGGTAAAATACTATTTGCTGGAAAGCAACCATTGCCAATTGAATGCAATGTCTCCTTCAGAGCAATAATCCTGAGTTTCGTGTGTTTGTAAACACCAATGCACTCTTATCCCCCAGCAGGAAAAGTCGTCCATCCTTAGGAGTTGGTAGAAGTGCTGTTTTGAATGTTTTGAATGGATGGTCTCTTACTACAGCTACAGCATACTATGACAGCATTTGGGCCCATGTCCAACAATAGATAAACTAAAAATCACACTCCTTGTGTCTGCCACTGACACTTTTTACCTGCTGCATAACCTGTATTTGTACCTGCTCTGTGAAGTTCCTGTGAGTTGTATTGTTTTTATTTAAACTTTTTCTATTTTTGATAGGCACTCAGAGTACTGTCTGCCTTCAGGACACAGATTCCCACATCACTGTTTCCTCTTTGAACAGCTCCAGTAATGACCCCCAATTACTCTGTGTGCAGACACGGAGTAAAGAGTTCCACTAATTTCACTATGTCATGTTGACAGAGACTCATTTATCAAACAGCAAACAAGCAGAAAGTCCAAATGCTGAAGGTGGACAAATACATCAGAAATGAGATCATTTGTACAGTAATTTCACAATTATAAGCCACACCTGATTATAAGCCGCACATCCAGGTAGCTGGGTAGACCATGGGATTCGTCCATATATAACCCACACCTGAATATAAGCCGCATTTATTTATTTATTTTTTTAAAGCGAGGATCCATGTGCAACAAAGTAACGAGTTAGTAACAGAATCACGCCAGTGCAGGGTTTGGTGTCAGGTGCTCAAGTTGCAAACAGTTTTCATAGACCAGCGAAGCCTTTAAAGGGAGCCCCAGGCACCCTCCTGGTGCTGCTGGCCCCAGCACTCCCGCCCCTGGTGCTGGTTGCTGTGGCCCCTGCCTGCTCGGTGGTGGCGGCGACGCCCGGCGGCAGCGGGTCCCCGCCTGCTCGGTGGAGCCTGCCAGCAGCGAGTCCCTGCACCCCGGCAGAGCCCCCTGGCAGAGAGCCCCCATGCCCCGGCGGCGCTTCCCCCACAGCGAGTCCCCGTGCCCCAACACGGTAAGCTTGCCGTGGCCCCGCTGCCCTGCCCGCCGCCGGGGCACGGGGACTCGCTGCGGGGGAAGTGCCGCCGGGGTGCAGGGACTCGCTGCAGGGATGGGCACTGCCGGGGCACGCGGGCTCTCTGTCCCGCCCGCCGCTGGGGCACAGGGGCTCTCTGCTCCGCCTGCTGCTGGGGCACGAAGCCCACTCCCCACCTGCCCCAGCCCACCTGGCCGCGGCTCCACGGCCGCTCCACAGCAGCTCCCCGGCCAGCTGTGGTTGCGCGGCAGCTCTCTCCCCGGCCAGCTCACACTTCCGGTTTGGCCTTTCACCGGAAATTGTCCATAAATAAGCCACACCTAATGATTAGCCGCACCACTGGTCATAAGCTGCCTTCTTCAGTGAAAAAGGTGCAGCTTATAATCGTGAAACTACTGTATTTTAAATCTGTTAGGGCATCTACTTACATCGAGTTGTATTAACTGGTTATTAATACCTGTTAGAGAAATCCAGGATTTGATGTAAAGAGCCAAATCCCCTGGATGTCAATGTGATTAAAGACTCAACCTTGAAGCTACAGTTACTCTTTCTCTTACAACTCAATGTAAGTAAAATCCCATTGGCTTTACAGCAGTTACTCTGAATTTACACATGTGGATGTGAATCGACAGTCAAGCATAGCAAGTGTTAAGCACAACTTAAACAAATAAAACTAAATAAATGTACCAAACTTTTCCAAAACACTGTATGACAATTAACAGGAGGAACTGTTAATCAAATCAAAGCAAAATTTCTTTTCTGCCCAACTGGCACATTTCATGTTATCAAACTACAAACAGTTTCTGATTATTATAAAGCAAGAAGTAAAGATACAATGATAGCTTATAGGATATTTTAACAAGAAAACAAATTCATAGGTGTCAGTATCAAAGCAGCTCAGAAAGACAAAGTTGAATACCTTTGCTTTTGCCCTACTTCAGACAAAACAATCTGTCAGTCCCTGACTGAAATGCCCTGGTTTGGTGTTCACCAGTGCAGCAGGTGTCGGGCTCAGATCCAATAGGGTGTTTGTGAAACACTGCAGAGGGAAGGGAATTGCCAGATCTGGGAAACAAGAGGTTTCAGCACAAATGGGAAGGATTAATTGCCATGTCATTTGCAGGACTGAGATGGGTCATAGTCCACTATCAAGAAGTTAACATCAGTACCTAGAGGAATTTGGGGCATAGAAAAAGTGTTGCTAATGAGCTCACATTACCTGAACTTAGCTTCAGAAAGCACAGCAATGCCAGGTAAAAGTGCCATTCAGGAATCAGTCTGACTGGTGTAAAATAGGTGAGCCTGTGTGAGGTATCAATGCTCATAGGAAAAATCCCTGAAAAGGAAGGGAGATTAAGGCACTTCTATTTCAGAATAAAGTTTTGGAAACCCACCAGGAAGATAGTAATATCACCCCCAATTTAATGAGAGATGGAGACATTCACCAAGAGTTCTGATAGTGCAGCCCTTCCTCCAAGCCAAGTGCAGGAGTGCTTATTCAAAATGTCCAAGAGTAGCACAGTAATGAGATTTGGTAATTCACATAAACATTCTCCTCACAGCACGAGCAATAACTGTTTATTTCCCTTCCCAGGAGTCCTGCCTGCGATAGTTCGTCCAAATGTTGACCTATAAATAACTGCCAGAAGGAGCTTTCTGACAAAGGATCTCAAATCACTGGCCAGCAGGTGAGTGAAGCCTGGTTTAGACTGTCCTTAGGCACTGCTGACAGGTGACAGACTGCAGAAGGAAAAAATTATGCGCTGAGATATGGAGGCTCCTAGAGGCTAGAGTTACACCCATTAATCAGGTTAGTTATACAACCTTATGAGCTCTTAAAATACAGAGCTCTGACTTAAGATAAAAACTGTAAAATTAACCAAGTGGGTGACCTGGAAGTGCAGTGGCTCGTGACTTGTCTCCCACTGCTCTCCCCTTCCATGAAGTACATGATCCAGGTGTAATGCTATGCTGCCTATTGCTTTCCACTAATGGCAGCTGGCACCCAGTAATCCCTGCGCACTGTGGGGTTCCTTTTCCATTCTTCTTCATTAATTTCCTTTTCTACCTAATTAACAGCATCTTTTTCTGATAAGAAAGTCAAGGGAAAATGCCTTGTGATAAATTGCATATTTTCATTTATTTCACCCAAAGCTTATATCAGCATACCAAAGGTACTTCTTTTTCCTTGCAACTCTCAGTGAGAATTCCTTATTTTCAGTGAGTGCAACAGGATTTCAGTCCATTTGTATTAGATTTTGACATTTTTCTGTGCTTCCCCAAAACTACTGGGAATAGAGCAGAAAACCCCAAATCACTATTTTCAGTATTTACAAGGTTTTTTGGTGTAAAGCATGTATGTAGAGCCCAGCTAAGCTTTGTCCTCTGGCATATGCCCAGTTTTAAGCAGAGAATTCAGCTCAGGCTGTCAAGATGGAGTCAAGCAGATGCCAGCCTTTGGCTCAGGTGGATTGGAGAAATAGCAAAGGGCAAAAGGGAAAAGTGAACTGCAGAATTCTATGAACCAGCCTAAGCCACACTATCATGGCTTTTGAAGTTATAAGCTAGCAAGATATCATTTGTCTCTTACACTTTCAAACATTTCACTTTGCTTACTTTTAGCTCACCTGTTTCATTTTCAAAGGATACACAGATTCAATTACAAATTAGATTTTCCTGCTCCTCTGACTTGACAGAGAAATTCTTAGTTTCAGCACTGACAAGCTTTCTGCCTAACAAAATAATGAATTACAAATTATTTAATATGACCTGAGGAGAGTTGTAAGACAGTAAAAATACTGCCTTAAAAATACAGTGTAGCATTCTCTCTCCCAAAAGATTACAACAGGATGTGTTTGACAGCCTTGGTTATAAAATCACTCTAGTAACACTTATATGTACAAGCATTGTCAAACTCGATGTTACTAGAGGTCAATTGTCATGTTCTCACTTAATAGAAGTGTAAAAAGAGGTGAAAAATTTCACTGTAGCCTGACAGTTTTAGATGTGCAGTAGATATAATATCAAAAGTATGTCTTACATCAGAAATGGCATTTTTAACATTTCTCAACTGAATACACATCCTTCACAATGTTTTGATCTTTTTGTAGCAGGACATGAAAAATGCACACAAGAAAGCTCTCTCCTGCTCTAGCAAGCTATTTCCTATGAGCCAAATATTTTAAGTGCTGCATTCTTTGTTATTTTGGATCAGCACAGTGACAGGAACAAGCCTCAAGAGAGTTCTGGCAGATTTTAGGACAAAGAAATTTTCAAGAAACTATCAAAATACATGGTTTTTATGTTAGTATCACTCTTTTTTATTTCTATTTTTTCCCTCTTGCATTATGCTGTAACCCTATTAAATGGTAACATGGTTCCAATTTCTTATTTTCATCCTAGCTGGCAAGGGTGAGCTCAACTCTACCTGTATTCATTTTCATGATGGTGCTCTAGATGCCTAAAGAATCAGAATATCCAATAAATTCTCAGACAGGAGGGATCTGAGTAGTTGGCCAAGAGGAGTCCTTGCATGCCATATCTGCATAAGCTCCCCAAGAACTGAAAATACCAGTGATAAATAGATATCTTCCCTTTGAGGCTTTTTCAAGGCAATGCCATTCTGTGAGTCTACGGGAAACTGCAGAGCTGGTAGCAGTGGCTTACAGATAAGATTCTGTAACTTAATCTCTACTATATATTAGATAAGATGCACATGTGTATATATACATATATGTACATTAAAGATTCCAAAATTATTGACACAATTACTTGTCATATTCTGAGTGATTATGACTTGCACAATAATACTGTTTCTCAGATACTTAACATAGGAGCGAATATATTTCCAGGAATAGTTAAAGAAAATAGTTTGATATTTCACCTCATGGATGGATGGAAATCATGCTGGTGCCCAAACCCCAAAATATTTAAAAGTTCTAAAGGGACAGAAATGTAAAATCAGTTGTACAGCAGCATGGTATTCTTTTTTATCTCATATATTATATTTTTACTAGCAAACTGTGAAGATTTTTTTTTTCTTTTGTGGTGTTTTTGTATCTTTCCCCACCTCCAATGAACATATTCCAAAAATGTAGGGGAAAGTTTTGATTCTAACAAAGTAAAATTAAATACCTGAATTTTTACTGAGTGAACATTATGTCAGAACATGTTGCAGCTGAACTAGATGATCATTGTAGGTCCCTCAGATCATTTACCCTAACAAATTCTTTTACTGGCTAGTCAGTAAAAGCCTTAGAGTCCATGAATATTTGTGATGGCTCTTGGCAAAGCTGAGGAAGGAGATCTCTGTATCAGGGAGGTTGAACACACAGCCTCAGCAGGGCATTTTCCTTACCTGCCCTGCCTGTGAGGATACAGCCCTTGTGTCAATTGAGATGCAGTTGCTTTGGAGACAGGGAAGTGAAGAGTTGTTTTCTGCACAGGGACACAGAAAGGCCCAAGGAGCTGCACTTCACACCCCTGGACACTCCAACCCACTCTGTGTCTGGCTGGTGCAGATTAGACAGGAAAGGACAAGAGAAAGGAGCTCTGTCCTGAAAGAAAATGTGAACACTGTGAGTATCTTTCAAAGGGGTGACAGCGAAGATTTACAAAGGATTACTGCAGTCTTAATGGAGACAAATCAGGAGTTTGGAACTGTGAGCAGCAAAGGAAGATTTGGAGGCAGGCACACCTGAGTGTTCAAGCTGTGAGGCACCAGTGATAAATGAAACAACCCTCTTGTCCAGATTATTGCTGGGTGTCAGGAAAACATCACTCTGAATTATTTTAGTCTAGAATCTGGGAAGGATTATTTTTTAAACTACAGGGGTTTTAGCTTAAGTTACCCATTAAAATTTCCAGCTTTGCTATTAATTAACATATGTATTTGCTGTTAATTACAGCACATGGCAGCAATTTACACTGTGGTACGTATATTTTTCAGAGAGGAAAAGAAGCCAGATAATCCAGCAGAGCAGGGCAGTCACATCCCCAGAGCAGGCAGCAGTCACTGCCTCGAGATTGTCTGCCTTGGAGTATTAGGGTCCATCACTCAAGAGTGAGACAGTGGCTAAGCAAGATCTTTTAATCTTGTAAGAGCAAAGCAAACTTTTCAAGCTAATATTTGAAATAACTTTACAGATAAGGAAGAAGAGGCAACAAGAACATACTAGCATTTTTGATATATATTTGCCAAATGAATGATCTATCTTCATGCTTCTTTAAAAAGAACAGTGATTACCACATCCCATTTTCACATTCAAGAAAAATGAAGCATAGAAACTTCTCTTTGGAGCACTGAAATCATCCATTAATACTTACAAGACTGTTTTCCTAATTTTCCAGAAAATTATTCATAAGACTTAGCAGTTTTATTCAGAAAGAAAAGTTTCTTAGCCATTCACTGAGAAATTATCACACCAAGGAGAGTGTTTTTGCAGCAACCCTGCCCCCTGAGCCACTGAAGCAGCTCAAACCTGCGCTCCTTTTCAGCAGCCCAGCTCTCTCCTTCCTCCCAGCTGAGGAACGCTGTATGCTCTGGACTAAGGAGTTCAGTGTATTTTTCAGTGTGAGTATTTATTTTCTGGTCTGGGCAGTTCTAACCTGTCTGCTCTCACGAACATTATGGGACTCTGACAATTTCTAATGATGACAAAGTAATTCAGCACTGTCTGTGTTTATTCCTCCAGGAATACACTGCTTTAGCAGAAGCACATTTGCAATGTGCATGACCCCTGGTCTCCTTTATAAATCTTCTGACAAAATGAAGAGACGGGGTAGCATTTGGAATGGAAGCTGTATCAACTGCTATCTATCATCTTCCTGCTTTAGGAACTGGTAAAAAAAATTCTCAGATGTATTTAATCCAGTATAAAAGACATTATTTCGATTTTTAAAAAAAATCTCAGGTTATTTAATACAGTCTAAGAGGCATTATTTCATAAAGCTATCAAGCAAATCAGAAAAGCCCAAGAGAGCCAGTTCATTTAGGAGGTGAAAGCTAAAGGCAGGACTAATTCCAAATCGAATTGTGCGTCTGAGGAGGTCTCAGAAGAAACACAATCACCAGTACAGAACTGAGACTTCCAGAAACATTGGCTCGTGTCCATGGGGCCACTGTGTCTGCAACAGGAAGGGAAGAAAAATTTCCTTACCATTATATGTCTGTCTTTCAGAACTTGTGTGGTGGGGCATTTCATTACTGGTGCAATACAGAATAGCCCCAGGACAGTTCTACCTCTCACGGCCCTTTCAGACTTTCTGAGCAGCCAAGAACAACTGAGGGACTGAGTAACAACCAGCATTAACAGCAAAATAAAGTTGGATAATGTAGGTTAAAACCTTATACTAGTGAGTGGTACATGCTAGGAAATAATGGTTTTTAATAATGCCACCTGCCATGAAGATCCTGTCTGGGTCAACTTTTACACACCCGCCTCTGCCACAGCAGGACAGGGACGCAGCTGCTGCCAAGAATGTTAAAGGCAGCTTCTCTGATCTCCTGCATGGAACTTCAGCACCATTCCCTGAAGGTTTCTGACATCATTCTAAAAAATTTCCTTTGTATCTTCCTGTTGAAAAGCTGCATGTCTGAGTTTTGTGAGCATGTCTTTCCACTGTTCCTGATGGAGCATGGGCTGGAGGCCCTCTCAGCTGTTTATTCATCTGAGCAGAAGCAGCATTCATTCTTTAAGCATTCTTTGAACCCAGCCTCCTGCACTAAAGCAATACGATTGCTTTTATCTGCATCACAGAGAGTCATAATTATTCAAATTCATACTTATTTATTTACTTGGCTGGTAGAATTAAACTGAGAGAATAAAATAAAAATACAAATCTAGAGCCTGCAAAGCACTTCTTAACTGAGGAGAGCCTCCATTTGTGCTTACACAGTGTTTTTTAAATTATTTGTTGTTGGTTTTAAAAAGTACTGTTGATAAAAATTGCAAAGTAAAAAATTAGACTTGAGCACATTTCTGATTTTAGGGAAGCTTTGACTGACAATGAAAGATGTTGTACCCTGTCAGACCCTGTTTCCTTAAAACATTCTGAGAAGACTGAAGTATAAAAGCACTTTCAACTTTGGAGTCTTATGTATTGAGTTCTGAGCTGAATTTTCTTGTGTACATATATCACTAATTACTCTCCTGGTGAGAGATTTTTGGGGGAAAAGGGGAGAAAAAAAATACCCATACATATTGAAAAACCAAATGCTTTTGTGTACAAAGAGAACTGCAGTTTTTTAGTAACTCCTGCTCTTATAGAAATATGGGCTTATAGTGGAAATAATGTCTACACTGTGGTTACAAAAGCAAACGATTTTAATTGTTGCTATTGGAAGACAAGTATCAGCATACTACATCTTAAATCATCTGGAAAAATGTATTCCTTGGCTTTTTTTCCATTGAATGAAATGTTGTTTAAAACAGAGAAAACAGTTCTACTTCCTGATATGTTTTTAGTGTGTCTTCAGGGCATTGCTATTTATTTTGCAAGGTCAGAGTAACTGAATGCTATTCATTTCCCTGAATTTTTGAAATAGGGCCTAGCATTTATCAATTAAAGTGTCAGATGGACTTTTGTCTATTGCAAGCTACAGTCACTGATATTTCAGAACTATTTGCTTTTGCATCAGTTCTCTACTTGGTTATTTTTCTTAATTATGGCTTTAGAGAGAGAAATTTGTTTAACCAATTATAAAATTCAAGAAACAAGAAAAAGTCCAGATTAAAAAGTAACATTTGAGTAAGAGTAATTATAAAAAAGAAAAAATTAAAATAACCACAAACTAAAAAGCAACATTCTGGATCACTCTAATGGCGAAATAGCACTAAAAAAAGTAGATTTCTTAGTTAAAAGCATCTCCAGGTTTTTCATACCTGAGCAAAATCTTGATGGCTACACACTGAAAAATGTATTTAGTTTGTTTTTTGGCCAGGTTGTGTGCATAACGGGAGAATTACTGAGCAAATGTTTAATGGACAAAGACTGGAAAGGTCATGAAATCTTCATTGCATGGTT
This sequence comes from Sialia sialis, assembly GCA_009812075.1. Classification (NCBI taxonomy): domain Eukaryota; kingdom Metazoa; phylum Chordata; class Aves; order Passeriformes; family Turdidae; genus Sialia; species Sialia sialis. The sequence continues at coordinate 15,586,671 of VRYO01002781.1, read as the reverse complement.
TTTTAAACCTTTGGTCTTGATGTGTTTGCCATCACAGATCTATTCAAATTGCCATCCTGATGTTTTTGTTCATCCAAACCTGCATCCCAGTTACTATTTTCATATTCACCATCTCAGAGTTATGACTAAGAGAGGGCAGGCAAGGAGCCAGTCAGGAGACAGGGACTTGCTGGGGTGTTTCTGGAAAAGCAGTCTCAGCATAATTCTATTGTGCACATTTGGAGGATGTGGTCACTGCCTGCCCTGTGGCAAGTTCCCCTTTCACATCCTCTGATGTGGATAGTTTGAACCATTTTTTTAAGACTTATTTGTGCCTCTTCCGCATCCCCAGTGCCAGCAGCCTCCCCAGCCTTTCGTGTCTGACAGTTCCGTAAAATTATGTGGCCTATGCGTGTGTATGTAAATAGGCATAGGTACAGATGTGTGTGGGGAAGTGCCATGGTCAGTAATGCTGAGCTGTGTTTTCTCTGGGCTGACAGCAGCCACATCTCTGCCCTAGAGCCAACAGCAAGGTCATTACAGTGGCTCTGGACTCATCTGAGAGTCACAGCCCTTATCACCACCCCAAGAGAGAGCAGAGCTGCAAGATTGCTGGGCCTGATGGGCCCTGTGTCCTACTCTATAACCTGGAATATAGGTGACACTCACACTGCTGCTTGAGTTAGCACTACCCTGAACACCAGATGCAGTAGCACAGTTCTGCAGTTCCAGCTCCTCCTCCCCACATTGTATTTTCAAGCTTAACTCGGGGTAAAGATGAAACAGAGCACACTCAGAGCACATTTGAAATAGCACTTCTATCGTAAAATGAGGTTTCTTTATTAGCACAACAGCTCTATCCAATAACTGGAGCTGCCTTTCCTCCAGTGTGGTGAAGGACAGCAAGGGAGTGTGAACTGGATGAAATGGGAGGCTCGGCTCATGTAGTTCAAAAGGCTCTCAAATAACAACCTTGCACAAGCCCTGACTTCTTCTGAGAACTTCAGCCCAGTTAGCATGTTTGAAAGTTATAGCTGAAGATAATTTTAGAATGGTTTACCCACCTGTGGTTTAAGCTCTATTAGCCAGTCTAATAACTAACAGTGCCATCACTGATGCTGAACATTTAATTAGGAGCAATTTGCAATTACTTAGTGCAGTATTTGGGACCATAAAGGAGGTGATGTGCCTGCAATCCAGCACAATACTTTAGGCTGCTTGGAAGCTGTGGGACCCATCCCCCAATTACACAAAGCAGGCTGAGCAGCAGGGTGTGAGAGCAAAATCCCCAAACTTGGCTTATATAGATCATGGGTACAAGATTGCAAAACAATAAAATAGATAAAGAGACAGAAGAGAGCAGGAAACATCCTGGAACAGACAGATGCTGCAAAATCCATATTTTAGTGTGAATAATATAATAAATGGAAAAAGAAGCAGACTGACAGGAATAAAGCAATATAATGGAGACAGTACAAAGTATATAAGGCAATAAAAACCCATACCAAAAACCAAACAGACCATCTAAAAGATGCTCTGTATCTGACAGCTGCTCAAATGCACAAGATATGAGAAGCATCTATGTGTAACTGTTGGGATTAATCCCTGCATCTAATGTCAAAAAAGATTTTTTCAAGTGTGAATTGCTTTTGTACCAAGGCTGCCAGTGCATGACTAAATAAGTATTCACATGTTATTTAAAAATAATTTTTCTCTCTTGGGTAGCTCTATCCTGTATTACCATATGAATGTAAACCAGCTGACATTGCGATGGATTGGAAGAGGTTTCATAGATATTTATTAGGTATTTAGCTACATTTCTTATTTGAAAATATTTTCAGTGTTGTGAGGGATTTCTAGATAGGCAAATAAATAAGTAGCAAATTAAGTTTGGAAAAAAAACAGTCCACAATAACCTGTAGAATCTAAAGTACTGCAACGTTATCAAAAACCATACAGAATTCAGATGCAAAAGAAAGGAATTTTTTTGATACTCAGGATCTCACAAAACCAGACACTTTAAGCCTGCCTGGGGAGGAAATTATGACCTTAATGACCTTAACATTTCATAAATGATATCAGTGACCTCTGCAAGGGAGTCAGTATGTTTGTAACATCTTTCCTTAGTGCAATATTGAAATTGAAAGTTACTGCAAAAAACACTGCTGGACTGGCAATTGTGCAGTATTTTGATGGATTTAGATGAGATTTAGAGAGAGCAAACTGGGAAAAGATGCCTGTGTAATTTAAACTGTGTTTGCTAAGCAGAACAACATCCCAGCTATAAAGCTGTAAAAGGAAAAACAAAGGTTTGGTATTTTCCCTCACTAGAAATATGAGTAGCGTGGGACTGAGGCAAGGAATGAAACTAAACAATCAATTCAATATTCACACAAAGAACAAACAAATTAAAATTACTCTTTTCATAACACAAAATTTCATGACAAATATGCTTTTATCATCTTGAAGTGATTTGAAGTCATAAGGCTGATGAAGATGAAGATGAAAGACAGTAATAAAAGCAGATATCACTAAGACTTTCTGCTCAGAGCAGGGGTGACTTGTTCTCTCTCCCAGCTCCTTGCAGCCTTCAGTCAAGCATGGCCAGCCTGGACAGAGTACCTGCATGGAAAGGTTGGAAGAACAAAAGCCAGCTCAGACTGAGGAATTTTGCAGGTTACAGGGTTGTGTCAGCAGCCTAAGCACACAACAACTGTTGTTGCTTGCTGGCCTGGGAACAATAAATCTCTGTCTAGCTCCATACTTCTAGCCATTGCCAGCCTGGATGAACAGATCCATCAGCAGTTTCCATAAGGCACATCATCTGTTCCAGCAGAGGTGAACATGTATGCCTGAGATGGAATTCTAGCAACAGTGGAGTTGGTGGCACAGCAATAGAGGAGGCTGAAGAGCAATAAAATGCTCTTTATTTCACCCCATGCAGTGCCCCAGGCTCTGATCCACAGCAGTCACCTTTGCAGCACAAAAGAGCATACACAAAAGAGCACACATTTTGGGCCTGTGTACTGTATATTTGCAATCCCAATTAGATGCAAACCAACCACCAGAACAGGAAAACCTCCCTAACTCAGCAAATGGTATCATAACAGTGGACATAAAAAATAAAGAAATTAAGTGAATTACTGCATAGCTTCCTTGCACAAAGACTGGGGTAAAAGTGCATGGGTTTGGGTTTTCCCCTGGCAGATTGGAAAGAGGCTTGCTAGCCATGCCATGCCATGCCATGACTGGCTATATGCAGGCACCCAAGCCATTAAAGGAAATTCTCGCACACAGAAATCAACAGCTTCAAGCAGTTGGCTCGAGTCGCATTTTGAGTACATGCTGCTTGACAATGAGGGCTATGCAACAGTGATTTATTGTCACAGGAAATTCTGCCTCCATGTCTCTTTCATCAAATAACTTATTCTGTCATTATTTCTAGCAAGCAAAATAAGGCAAGATCAAGTTAAATTACTTCTGAGGCAAAAATTTGCACTGAAGCTGGGGTTTTTTGGTAAAGTGTGAAAATGTCTGCTGAAAAACAATTGTTTGTCTGTCCAGCACCTTCTGAAGAAGGCTTACTTTCCTGCACATGCCAAACCAGCTAAGACAGTGAGGATCTGATGAACCCTAAAAGAACAGAACGTCTTGTTCATTTACATACAGTAAACACATGTTTCATCCAAACACAATTGTGAAATAGTTTTGAAATCCTTCTTTCATTGCAGTTTGGAGACTGTTAGCTAACAAGACTCCCAGAGGTTTTATTGTCTCTTGTTTACATGGGAAGATCAAATTACAAAAAAACCCTTTTGGAAATACAATTTGTGTTTTGTTTCCTGAGTACTTTATTTCTGTTGAACTAGTATTTCTAAGATTAAGCGTCAGGCACCTTTAGGATCCTTCCAGCATAAACTTATGCTTTAAAGAAAGACATGCGTAAAATCTGGCACACATAATGATTGTCTGTCTTTATCACCACAGTCGAGATAAAATTTAGAAGCTGGAAACATGGCTGTCTAGCAGTCATAATTCTGTCTGCATTTATCTGGCACTAGCTTCCCTTACTCTTTATTTAGATTCGTTCTGTATTTTATTCTCCAAATATTTTCTCAGATTGAGTACCTGTAGTACTAATGCCTGACATGCTGAGTAATTATAATTCTGGCCATTTACAAGAGTAGATGTGGAGGCTGTGCAAGACTTCACAGAATCAAATCCAAAAGACAAAACTGGCACAGATTGTAAAGTCATCATGGCAGCAGCGAAATGAGTTTCCATGAAAAGATGTCTTGGAGAAAAGTCTATGTACATCAGAGAGCAAAATCTTGAAGTTTTCCAGGAATGGATGCTTCAGAGCATTCCAGGAATCAAGGCATGCCCAAAGGAAAACCAAAACAAACCAGGCTAGATAGTAAGTTTTTCCTTTAAAAACAGAGTTTAGTTTTGAAATAGATGTAAGTGTAACAAGCTTGGTGGTCTTTCCTGGATGCCTGGGGGAAATCCAGACCATCAGGACCTGCTCTGACAGAGGCCAACCCTTGCGTACTCTTCTGAGAGTCTTACAGCACAAAGAGAGTACAACTGGGAAGGAGGCAGGAAAGGACAACACACATCAGGAGATGCACCAAGGCTCAACATTTTTCATCTTCAGAAGTAATGCTTTGTAATTCCTGTAATGAATTTCACTGATGAGCTTGAAGAGATCTGTTAATGAATTCTTGAACTCATATAATGTCTTTCTGTCATAGCAGTATTAAATTGATACATAAACAAGTAAACTGAGAAGCTGGAAAAGCCCATTCCTGGCCAAACATGAACAGTCCAACAGGATGAGGGATGCTGCAGCACCTCCCATCCCACAGCACAGCCTCAGGAATGCGCTCACCTGTGCCACCAGGAGAAAGACAACTGGGCCAATGCTCCCCTCTCCCCTTCCAGACCTCTCCTGCTCATCTGCTCAGGTCCTGCAAAGTTCCAGCTTTTGCTTTTGCATAGGTCACAGCACCACAATATGGTTTGGTGAGAATGGCACCAAACCTTTGAGCATCAATGGTCCCTGAAGCATGTGTGTGATTAGGAGAAAATCACCCCAGTCTAGCTCGTGGCCATACCAGCCAGTTATCATAATCAGCAATCATCCAAAAATCCAAAACTAGAACAATGTCAATGTGGAAAAAGAAATAATTTTATGATTTGCCTTTATCCAGGGACTATGTCATAAAATAGGCACCAAAAATCATTTGTTTCTACTTAAGTTTTACTTCTGTGCTTCCTTTTTTTGTGAATAAAACATCCACCAAGTATTTAGGGAACATCATGAGTCAGAGGAATCTTGCATGGGACCTCCAGTGTGCAGTACAGTACTATTGTTTTAAACCCGTCAGCTTGGGAAGGATATCACCACATTAAGAATGACTTCCAAAGCCACAAAAAGTAGAATTTAGCCATGATTAGCCCTCTCTATCTACTAAAAATAATTGCAAGACTGGAATGTTTTATTTAACAGTAATCAGAAAAACAAAGAAATGATGGAAGCAATAGCACAGTTGCGGTGTATGCATAGTCACTGATGGATCAGATACAAAAATTATTCTGATCATTCAAGACAAGTGGGAGCCAAGCAAATAAAAAAGAAATAGGAATTTTTAACATTTGATCTGGATGTGCAGGTCCTCACAGAAGAATACCAATTTAAACATCTCTCCTACAATTTCAGTCTTCAGAAATCGGTGTAATGAATTTTTTTCTGGAAAGGATCCTGTGTTGTGACTCATTATTTGGTTCAAATTGTACTTAATTAGAGTAAATCATTGCTGCAAATTTCAATGAGTTGTAATTCAGATAGAAATAATGAAACTCAAAAGTAATTTGATTTACAGCTCATGATCACCTCGGGAGGTGCTTTCTATAAGAGGTCATTCCAGGAAGTCCTTAAGAGAGTACTGGGGTTAAAGATTGTCTGAGAAATTCTAAAGAGGTTTTTTATTGGCAAGAGGTAGAAAGGTCAAATCAAACAGGCACTTTTTGTCATAGAAATATTCTCAGTACAAAAGCATCACTAAGAGAAAATAGTGTAGCCATGTACTCATTCCCTAGCGGATCAGATGTATGGAACTGGCTCTATTGTTAATAAAAATCCAGTTTCATGACAATGGCTGCAATTTACTTCTTCTCACTGAAGAAGCTATGTGGCCAGAGGCACCACTAAGGGCAGATGGAGCTCCTATCTACTTTCAAATTATTATTTTACTGCACCTATATTAAACAACACCAAAATTGCAACTCTTGTTCTAGTTATATTTTAACAGATAATGTGCAGGCCCTACATTTAAAAGTATTTTCAAAGAAAATAAAAGCTGAGAGGTTTTTTTAATACCTCTCCTGCTTTACTTTTTAAACAGTGTTAACACTGTACAGCCACTTCACCATGGACTTACTGAACCATGGACTCATCTGCAATGCAGTAACTCAGCAGCAATTGATTTCTGCTTTACTTAAAGTTCAACTTTTAAATTATTTTTCTTAGCCTGGCAGGAGAAAATAGAGCCCCATTCTACTTTAGAGACAAAACAGAAAAGGCCACTTGTTGCACATGCCTCAAAAACTGGCTAGTTTTGACTGACACCATAATATTGTGCAGTTCTAGACATTTTATCTCCCTTGCTGGAATTCAGGTTTGCCTTTAGTTGATCTACCACTCTCTGAGCCTTAGCTGTGCAGAAAATTGTAACATGAGCAAAAATATAAAACAAGGTAAAACTACATAGTATGCCAACCATAATATGAAAGGAAACCTTCACCTTAACTTACCATCTCTGTGGCACATAAGAATTCCTTATCCCTGAAGGGGGTGTGACACACACCATATACATCAAAGCCAAAGACAGGTCACCAAGTAGGTTCTGAAATGAAAGAGGCATCATACCACTGCTGATTGCTCATGATCATTCCACAAAAATCTCTGCCCAATGTTATCAAGTTTTATTGTAAGAAAAAGAGGGAGCACTTGCAATATCCCATTTGGGGAACAGCAGCCCCATGGGTGCTGGGTGCTCATGCTCACCTAAGCCTGAGCCTTTCCAAATAACCCCTGCCACAAGCTTTCCCAGCCCTGCTTTATAGAAAAATGTTCAGTTCCTTCCCTGCTTTTTAAGCTTCTGTTATGTTTGGTTTAACAGCCAAGCACCCTAGCCCAGCTCAGGGACAGCTGCATTTCACACCCCTGAGAGGGCACAGAGCAGTTGAGTGACACAGGGGACAGTGGCCAGAGCAGACTGCAGGATCACTCTGTGCCTGTGCCCTGGGGAGGCAGGCAGAGCACAGAGGCAGCAAGGCAGGCTGTGCTCTGGCCTCACAGCTGGCCCATGTCTGAGAGTGAACCAAAGCTCTCCCACAAAGGAACTCTTACCAAGGAGCATGGGCAATTGCTTTTCTTGGTACATGATGCTTGCTTCTTGTGTTTTTTGGGTTCAATACCTACTGAAAATCTCTTCAGTAGTTTGTTAGAGTGGCCTCAGAATTCTCTAGGGTTTTTTATGGTTTAACTTGTTTTTCCTCTAACTCACACTGCCTTTTCTCTTTGACTTTCTGTTTTTCAGTGTTTGTTATGGTATTGCAGGCGTCACCCAGAAATCAGTGTCTCACTCAGGCGTTACATAACAGTCACACCAAATATTGCTGAGCTTTCCCACTGTTTACAAAGCAAACTCGGTTTGCTCTTCATGTTTTCCAGTACACAACAAGTCAGCTTACAAATGAGAACTGAGTCATTTTTGCCAAGCCATCGTCTTTCCACCCACTGTATCCTAGTCCCAAGGGACAGGGAGCACACAGCAAGAAGAGCCTGACCAGAAAGAACAGATAATCTGCTGCTGTCAAAGAGGGAAGTTGTTTTAACTTGATGTAAGTGGTTATGAGGTTATTTCAATGCTACTAATAATTCTTTTAATTTAGCAGTGTTGATGCAGGGTTATTTTTTTAACTGGTTGTTTTCCTTTCAATTTCCAACATTCATTACTAAGAACTAAACCTTTGGCCAAGAAAGAGTAAACTCTCTCTTCTGTGACTTCCCTAAAATTACACTGAATTACACATGCTGTGGCCTCCACCCCAAATCTACAGCCATGCATTTATAAAGGCTGCTTGCAATTAAACTCTAGAAGGGAAAAAAGTTGGTTTGGTTTTGCCTCCCATATCTTAATCTGAAGGTGTCACAGAGCAGTCAGGTAGTGATCCTGAGCAAGGCAGACCTAACTTCTGGGCCAAATCCCATCCCTTCCCTGAGGATTTCCCTCTCTCAGTCTGTCCTTTGCCAGCCCTGACACTGTCCTTCTATGTGCATGCACTTTGGAAAAGGGGCCAGGTGATAACCAGGGACGAAACATGGGCTATGCAGAGCAGTATTCTCTTGATGTCCATATTTCCCAGTGTAAGCTGTAGAGCCAAGTGGACCTGTTTCTCACACATCACAGTTCTCCCTCTAAAAGTTTAAAGCCATGAGCAATAATTTTCTTATGCAATGCTTTTCCAGGCCATGGTACTAGAGTCAGTCCAAAGAACCAGTGTGTGAATCTGCTCTCAGACAGCTCTTCACTCCATCCTGTGTGTCTCCAATACAAATTATGCAGCACCAGCCCCACTACCCTGCCCTTTGGGTGATGGATGTTAGCAGTCATGAATAGTCACTGAATCCATGAGAACTGAGAGGAGCTCATTCCTTTGCAGTCCCAATACTGTCACATCATGATCCAACACTGTGTCTCAGAGAAATGAATTGGCCTTTTCTCTTTTTGTTCCTCCACATTACCAGCCATTAGCATTTCGCTGCAATGGATTTTATAACCAGGTTAGGTGACTATTCTTCACGGAACTGGTTTCAGACTTTCCAAGGCACAGTGCAGGAGAAAGGTTGTCACACAGACAGCTTCACTCCTGCTGTAATGCCTTCTGGGCTGCAGTGAACTGAAATGTTTTCATTTTAAATGCTCGGCTTTGAAAGAGCGATTTCACCTTCTGAGTTGCTAATGAAATAACTGCATTCAAGCCAAATTGAGACTGGTACTGCACACTAAAAAGATACAAGGAACAGCTGTGTTTGACGTTATCGCAAAAGGGTTTCCTTCTCAGCTCCCAGATCTTTGCGCAAATAAGCAAAGCTGCAATTGCACAGTTTCGAGACTCCCAGCATCCTTGCCTGTTATGCATTTTTTTCAGGGTTTACCCTAAGGCTGCATGGAGGAAAAATAAAGAAGAAACCGATAGAAAGACATATCTTAATTGATCTTGTTCTTGAAGCTGATGACCAGATGTTTGAAGTGAAATGTGACCATCCAGGCACACTGAACATTCACTCCACCTGTACTTTGTTTGGTTAAGTGCTTTGTTTTCTTTACTTTCCAAGAACCCTTGGATGACTTCATAGAATCTTAACCAAAAAAAAAAAAGATCACCACAAGTAAATAAACAGCTCCAGTTTACACCCACACAATGATAATTGCATTAATGAAATTGTCCCTTTTTCTACTGTGGTAAAACCATTCAGCATCATCCTTATTAATGTCTATGTTGCACAAAACTACCATAGAGGGGGAAAAATTAATTGCTCTTAATTAATTAATTAATTTGCCATTAAAAGCAACCAAATGGGGCTTTAGGTCATAGCAGTGTTTTATCTGGATGACTCGTTTCAATCTTCCTAACACACACTTCACTCTCTTCTTTGTTGTGCCTGAGCAGAACCATTAATGGGCCTTTGCAAAAGGCCTTTAACATTTCCTAATATATTTCTCCTGCTCCTCACCTCATTACTATTCATTTTATTCAGCTTCCATTTATTTCTTCTCATACATACTCAGAACATCCTGTGAACCTTTGGTTTGTGGGTTCACCAGTGACACACATGGCTGAAATGCACTCATTTGACACTCTGCCCTGACCACTAGCAGGCAACCAGACCTTGCTGCTTGCAACTGTTGGAAAATGATTAAATTGCATTGCCTAATCTTTTCTCATGACCCATGTTGCAGTTTTCTTTGTGGCACAATCTCCTCTCCAGCAGCACCACCTCTGTATTAATCCACTTTGCAGTGCCCCCAAACTGCAGCCATGGCAAAGTTTGATTGTTGCCTGAGGTAATACATGAGGCAATGAAAATTGTGCCTGTCCTGAGCACTTCTGCCTCAGCATCAGCAGTGTGTCCAAAATATTCATCTTTATGGCTTCATCTAACACCAGCTGTCTTGTAGTGAGATGTGGTCAGTGTTTGCACATGTTTGCACATGGTCCACAGGTTTCAGTTGACATGTCAGCCCTTCCCTGCTCTCAGGTAGTGTCATCCCTGCCATTTGCAGAAGCCAGAAGAAAGGCCAGCCCTGGTACCCAGCTGTGTCACAAACAGCTCCTATACAGGGTTGGAGGAGGCAACAGAAATTGTTTTCATCTTTCATGAAGTGTGTTCAAGCTGTTTGCTGGCTGGAAATGGTGAGCCAGCGTTGGGCAGTCTCTTCAGGAATATCCGGGAACCTGCATACACTTGGATTAGAGGGTGGCTTGGGTTATGTGACAGTCATGTGGGCACTCACTGCAGTCTATCACCCATAACTGAGTCTGTGACCTCATAGCAAATCACTTTCAACTTAGTCTTCTCCTTAACTCTTAAGAAATCAATCACTGGTTGTTACCAGTGTTTCCTGAAGATGAAGTAGTTCAGTCTAACAGAGCAGAGACTTCAGGCAGGGAAAAAGTAAAGTGCTCTTTTTGCAATGGGTTATTCATCCCTTTACCTGCTTTCTTTAGGTACAGTGATGGTCTGCAGAGCAGGGAGTGCCAACCCCAGGTTTGGCAGAGAAGGCAGGAAATACAACCTGTGGTTTCCTTAGAAAAACCCCATTGGGAGCTGGGCATCAAATCTGGCTGTCTATTCAGGCTTGCAGGCAGAGCCCACCCCCAGACTGTTCACTGCATTGAGCCCATGTGGAGCAGCTATTTGATGTATACAAAATGGAAGGCCCTTTTATGAGTTCTGAACTTGATCTGTGAGTCTGCAGTTAAGTATCTTTTACAAAGGAAATTTTTCCTGAAATTTGCTGGATTTGCTTCACAGTAAAGTGCTTTTCATTTAAGATGTCTTTGTGTGTTGACAACCTTGTCTGAAGGTTATTTCATTGTATTCTCCTTGATCAAGTGCTATTCACAACACAGTGGATGTCATAACCCAGTAATCCCATTTAATAAAATTCAAAGTCTCCTGACTAGCTAGCAAAAGGAGGTCCTACTCAAAAAATTATCAGACCTTAGCATTGAACTTGTGACTAATATAAATTCAGAAACAGCTTTTACTTTTCCCCTTCTCACCTTGAGTGAATTTGGGTTTGATTAATAGATCTAGATATCATCACAGTCCTAAAAATCTGCATACACACTATAATAAAGGCCAAAAAAAATTCTGATGGGTACATTATTACATTAATTCACCTCATAAGGCATCCTGTTAATTCCCTTGTCTCTTTAACTATCTAAAGCTGATGATGTTGCACATTTTTCTCCCTAAAATAATTAACTCTTATCAAAATCCACTATGCTTCATTTACTCAAGCATAACAAGCTTGTTGCTCATGCCACAGTTTTTTCTTTGATATGGGAAACATGAAAATAGTGTGAAAAGAAGAGGCTCTAGATCCATAAAGGGCATGGGTCTTTGGGCTGTTACCTCCTGTTTCCCAAGGGAATTAATTTGGCTTGTGAATTTGACCAAGAGCTTGGGTGCTGAAATTCCTTACTATGGCTTGTGCAGGACTAATCTGACTATACTGGGAAAAGTGGAGCAGCTTCTGTGGAAGAATGAGTGCCACAAGAGTACCTATAAGGAAACACTCTTCTCTTGAAGCTGCTGCACTTTGCTGAATATTAAATACAGTAATTTCATTAATATAAGCCGCACTTCCGGTATCTGGGAAGACCACGGGATTTGTCCATATATAAGCTGCACCCCTTTTTTTTTTGGGTTTTTTTTGGGGTTTTTTTGGGGGTTTTTTTTGTTGTTGTTTTTTGGTTTTTGGGGGGGTTTTTTTGTTTGGTTTTTTTTAACTCCGCGTGGCAGAGGGGGCGGGGCGCTCCAGCCCAGCCCCACACAGCCCGGCTTCCCAGCGGCACCCCGTTCCTGACATTCCCACGCCGCCGCTGGCTGCCGGCGGCACAGGGGCCGGCCTGCCCACTTGCCACTCTGCTTGGCTGGCTCTCACTTCTGAGTTGGCGTTTCGCTGGGATTTGTCCATAGATAAGCTGCACCTGAATATAAGCCGCACCACTGGGATAGGCTGGATTCTTCAGTGAAAAAGGTGTGGCTTATCTTTGTGAAATTACTGTACTTATGGAGCTGTGTTGACAAATGCAATGATACATGAGCTGGTAGAACCTCTGCAAGGTGGGAGATGGGGGAAAATACCTGATCAGCCGGATGCTCTCTGCACTTCAGCAATGCTATGTCCACTTTACAGAAGACATTAAGATGCACTGAAACCCCCTTTTTTGACAGGAATTCAAGCATTCCAACAGGTGTAGGAGTTTTCATGTGTTTCATGCTTACCCAGTTAAGATCTGATGTGGGTGAACCATGTAAGGACTAGAGGGGATGACCAGCTCTTCACCATCACTACAGCAAGAAAGCCTAGAGGTTGTTCATGCTGCAGCCTCTGAAATGAGCAAAGCCTGCTGAATTTCCTGTCAACAAAGGCTCCAAGCATTTCTGGACAGGGAAAATCAGGAATGATGACAGCACAACATATGTAATTTAATGCAGCCTGCCTTAAATATCCTAAAAAGTCAAAAGAAAAGGCATCTTGCACTTCCCTTTCTCAAGGATCTCATACAGTTGGTGTGCGTTTCCAAACAGCTGCAACATTTGTCTGAGGAAGATGCAGGAATCTGTTTAGTGTCTGCATATTTTTCTGAAGAGTGCTTAGCAAACCATGGGGATGATCAGCACTTTAAAAAATACCTTGCTATGAGCCAATTCCTCCATGTCACACATTGCAGAGACCTCAAACCCACATCTAGTGTTATTTAAACCTAAATATGCATTAACGATAACATATACAAATATCCAGCAGTACCCAAAAATATGCTCACCACTGTGGTAAGAGGTGGTAAAGTAATAGGGTTACCATGGATTTTAATATGTAGAGGTCACAAATATCAGCAAAATAAAACAGTCTCAAAATTTAAATAAATCTAAATGTAGGAGAATTGAATACTTAAATGAAGACTTCCAAGCACTTGGTATTTTTACCCTTTGAGTTATATAAATGACATGTATATTTTACAACTTTAACAAACCTTGTAATGTTATGGTAGTACATAAATACAGCACATAATGGAGATAAAGAAATAGTTGTCCGTGTATGTTGCAAACCACCCAAAACAGCTAAAACCAAAGCAAGCAATAAAGACATTTACGATAGAAGCATCCAAAACAAACCAAAAATAGGGTTATTTATAGACATTAAGAGTCAGTAAGGGTTTGATACAAGTTCCAAACCCTTAGTTAGAACATTAATCTGTAGATTTATTGCCAGCCTCCTTCCCTCAGCATCACCAGAAAATTAATGGATATTTGCCTGATACAATCATATCTGAATCAAGAAGTCCCATCCATGAACCTGGTACCATGAATTTATATTGACAAGATCCCTGCAGTGTGACTTTATATTTCAGTAGTTCTCAAGCTGTTACAGATCCATACCTCCAAAAGAAAGTGAAACCTAAAATGTGGATGATAAGACTGTTTTGTTGTCTTCTGCAGCCAGCAGCAGAAAGTAACCTCAAAGAAAATTTAGCCTTTGTTTTGGGACGTGCAGGATGTGAATGCCATGGCACTAGGAAGAGAAAGGAAGATCCTGAAAACAACAGTGGGCATCAGCCTATCTTCAGATGTGTAATCAGAGCCTTAAGGCTGAGTTACAATAATTAAGTAAGCAGGATTTCAATATAGGATTTCCACCCTAACCCTAAATAAAATGGGGGGGGGAATAGTTTCTAAGGGATTCACAGAGGACCTCAATGCTTCAAAGCAGCTTATTGGTTTTCCTATTTAGCAAAGCATTCCAGTAGAATTTAACCTTCCTTTGGGCCTCTTTCCTTACCCAGCATCACATCCTCACCAGCTGGCTGGAAGCTGCAGCCAGCAGTCCCAGCTGGACACCAGCAGTGCTGGTTACCACCTGACTGGTACTTGTCACAACTAAGGCAACACAGCTAGGGCTGGCAACTCCATCAGCCTTTCACTGGCATTCCAGTCTTAATACACACGCTGTACATTTTCACCTCCAGTCCTTATTTTCATACAACTCTGAACTCTACGCATTTTCTTCTACCAACCTTTTTCTTATACAACATTGTCTCTTTTTCTCATAAGCCTCTCTGTTGGTTCTGTACAACTCTGTCTCCTTATCTTGTAGACCTCTGTTAATTCTGACTCCCTTCTCTTATTAGCAGCTTGTACTGATTCCTTTACTTATGAGTAATATCTTTAGTTCCTTCTATCTTTCTGCATGGCTGGTTACCCCAAGCTGTCCCTGTCCCAGCCACCTAGCCCTGGACTGTCCCAAGTCCTGGTGCTGAGCTAAGGGGGCTGTGCAGCACACAGGATCCCATGGCACAATCCTTGCACATCCATTGCCACCATTTCAGGGTGTGCTGGGGGCTCCCAGCTGGGCGGGAGGCAGGGAAAAGCCAGGAGTGAGCATTTGTCGAGGCCAGCAAACTGTTCCTTGAGCAGCTCTAACCAAAGCCAACCCCACAGACAGAGGAAAGCACCCCAACTATCCCAGCTGGCAAACATTACTTTTTTCCTTTTGAGGAAAAGTGAAATACCATCAATTAAAGCATATTTAAAATATCATTCAGCATTTGTTTGGGTTCATTGTTATAGCAGCGGCTGTGCGGCTGATGGATCCCTGGAGTGAATGAGTCGTTGCTGCTGTAGAAAGGTATTTCTGCCCAGCCATGACTTCCTGCTCTCTTGAGTGTGCTGACAGATCTCATCAGATATTTAATTGTGTTCTTTCAAAAGTGGACAGGAAAGGCATTCAATGACCAGTAAAGATATTTCCAAAGGAAAACACTCACTTTCTCCTGAAAAAAATATAAAGGATTAGCTCTCTCCTTGGAACTATGTTATTGAGAATGAATGGCTGTAAATGTGGATTGCAGATGATTTACTCTATATCCCAGGATTTGGGGGATGAGTCGTATTACTGTACCAGACAGTGGCTGGACAAATAAAAAAAATCTGCTTCTACTGGGAGAAAGAAATATATAGTGAGAGAAAAAAAAGTTTTCTCCAGCATAGTGATAAAAATAAATACATATTCAAAAGATTGCATTTATTTATAACAGAAAAAGAAAAAAATAAAATGCTTTCATATCTGTGTGTTTCATTCTTGTTTATGTAGCAACTACATAATATATACACATTATGTTTGCATTTTATTTGTCTGTATGCTTATATAAAAACAGTACATTTTGAAAACTTATGTATTGTCTGGCATGTCCTCAAGGCCTGGATCACTTCTGGACAGAAAGTAGGCAAACCCTAGAAATCTGCTTACTTTGGATCTGGCCTTTGACACTCTTTGATAGATAACAGATAAGAGCGTCATTTTTAAGAGGCCTTCAGCCGAGATAAAAACCTGTATATTAACTGCCATATTTCTGTGCTACATCAGAGAATATAAGAGACAGGGTTTGGCTGAGGAAAAAAAAGAATAATGACCCCCTTGCCATGTGCTGATATCAAGAAATATTAAGTATTTTCTTCCAGCTCATTGAGCCTTCTCAGATTTAAGGCAGACCAGTGTAGCTGTCCACAGCAAGGTAATGTGTAGTGCAGCTCTTTCTGGAAAAAGTCAGAGAGACAGCCTGAGGAAAAATGCTGAGCTAAATTCAACACAATGTTGCTTTTCATTTCTCTGTTCATTGAAACAGACTTGGAAAGGAAAGTGAATTTAAGCTCTACAGTGTGTGAAGTGTATATTAAATAAGAAGTTGAGTCAAGTGACTGTTTATTAGAAGGTACAGCAGATTCTGAGCAATACTATGTATCCTAAAACTAGTCTGAGTTGTAGGAATGCCAGATCAGGCAGCAACTAAAAGCAAAACCTGGGGTCTGTGTTTCAAAATGTGAAATTTGGGGGAAATAAAGAGATCGAGATGCTTACAAAAGTGGGGTCCTTATTATGCAACCTCTTGAATTATTCTTCCCCAGTATGAAAATTGCCATGTCTTTAGAAGTAATACAGATCTGTGAACAACTGCCAGCCATGCTCTGCTCAGGGTAAAGAAAAGCAATGCAGAATCATACTCCATCTTTCACCAGACTGCTTCAGCTCTTTTACTTAATGAGGAGCCCATCATAATATTACAGAATACTTTAAAAATGTTCTCTAATTAGTTTCCAGAAATAAATTAGCTAACAGTGAATGAATCACACTTTTTTCCCTGCACACACCAGGCTGATCAATCCTCAGAGATACTTGAACCTGGAGAAGTCCCAGCTGAAGGCAATGTTATAGCCTTGTCAGCCCTGTACAACTGTCAGGTCCTGGCTTTCATCCCTTCTTCTTGCTCTCTCCAAAGAGATACACTCCCACTGGCATGATTCTTGTCTTGCTTTTTCAGGAGTGATGTGGAAGTAGAGCAGAGTTGTGTATGGCTGAACTGAGCTTCCAGCTCCCTTTGAAGTCAAGGGAACGACAGACTGTGTGTGTTAGAGTATTTCTTTTATTGCATATCCCAAACCAGCACTGCTTGTGAGCTTGCCAACACTAAACAATTGTTAGTTTGCTGCACAGGAGAGGAGCAGCTGCTGGGCACATGCCAATTCATTTTAATATCCACAGCACTGCCACCAGAAGCCACCAAAAGCACAGCAGAGCTAAGGAGGAAAATGCTACAAACTCTTCTATGCATATATATCCTGTGCTGCTGTGGGCAGCTGCAATAACCACATACACAGCCCTTCAAAACAGGGCTGACAAGAAGGTGACTCTAAACATAGCCAGGAGCAGGGCAAGAACGCTGCTGGGCAGGGTGAGGGGCCAAGAGAGATTTCAGAATGCATTTATGTGCTTGAACTTAAAGATAGGAAAATGCTACTCATCTGGGACATGCAATTCTTGGTAAAATCCAGGCTTAGTTATCTTTCTTCTACTAAGTTTGAAGATGTTGGCTTTTTTAAGAAATAAATTCACATCTTCTATAAGAATTTAAATTATCTATGTGCCTAATTTGTTTTGATTATCTGTGTTATGCCATGAAAAATGGATTACACATTCAAAACTCCCCAGAGAGGCTGCAGAGTTTTATGAAGGTACAATTGATATGATGCTGCAAAGGCCAGCTGGTTTCCACAATAAAAAATGATCTGAGATGAAAAAAATATTAGTTTTCCTGAGTTCATTCCTATTTTGAAATAACCATTAAAAGGCAGCTCCAACACTGTGTTAGAAAAGGGGATGGATGACTACTAAAGACATTTTCCTGTCTTTATGAAAGCCTGTTAATAAAAGGAAAATTTTAAGCAGTGAAATATAATACAACATAAATAATCCCCCCCAACTCCCAAAAAAAAGCGTTCCAAACTTACAGGCAGGCATGCACAGGTACGGTTGGCTTTATATGTGGATGTCATGAGGGTACAAAAGAAATGCCATACAGAGTAGGCGACCCATCAGTTAAATCCTTGAGGGGGATTAAAAATTGAAATGGAATTGAAGAAGATCTAGGAAATAAAAAGGGCAATTGGTGGTAGAAATGCCATAAGTGAGGGTAGTAAAGCAATAAGAACACAGCACTGACACCCTGTGCACTGTTGACAGCAGCAGGGACTGAAGTCCTTACCTGGGTAAAAAAGTCCATATGGTCATGCAGAACTCGAGTGGTGGGAGTGAGGAGCTGGGCCAAGCATAATTTGAAGTTTAAGGGAACAAAGAGCCTTTGGACAGGTGGGGTACAAGGGTCCATCTATGGTGCGTGTCCATGCCCTGTTCCTCCAGCCCCCAGCAGGAGGGTTGGTGGGTGCTGTGTCCCCAGGCACAGCCCCAGGCTGCACAGACACAGCTGCTCACCCAGCCAACATCTCATCTCCTTCCCAAAGGGCAGAGAAAGCCTTCATGGAGCCACTGACCCAGGAGAGAAGGTAAATGTGTGTTTGCATCCCATCCCCCAGCATTTTGCATCCCATTCTAAGTAATTTCTGCCATGAACATTCAACTAATTAAGAGAAAACAAGGCCTGATTTGAATTCCCAAACCGAGACTGCAGTCTTGTCAGATTTATTCTGCTGTTGGTAATTTCTGTTTTCTTTTGGGTTGTTTTATTCCTTCATCTGTTTTGAGCTGTCTGCAGGAGGAAAAACAAGTCCACTTGGAGGCTCTGTCTGAGGTATTGCCTGTAATAATCTGGCTTCAAGTCTGTTTGTTTACAATAAGAGGCACCTGATCTTGTTAAAAAGGCTGACATGTGCAGCAGATAAAATCCTAACTAAAGCCCTTAACTCTTTGAAAGTTGGTCCATGTGGTGTAGAATTTACTGTGAAGTTTCTGAGGTGTGCTGCCAAGGATGAATTCAGGTTGTAATCTCAGCAGGGGTGATTTTTTTGAGCTTTTTTTCTGTATGTAAATTACCGACAATGTTAATGGCCATCAGCAAGGAACAAATAATCTTGTTCATAATGCCAGTGCCAGTTTCCTGTCTTTATCACAATCCATACTTAGAAAAGTGTTGTAAACTGAATAAAACAGCCTCATCTCCACCCCCATTTATATAGAAACATTCCTCGTGAAGGCTTTACTCCAATTAAAAGCTTTCTTTTTCTCTTTGCAGAGAAAAGATGTCCTACCTAGGGATGTATGTGCATTATCAGACTTGCATATTTGCATGTCTTTGTTCCTAACTGCTTTGATTCAAAAAAAAGTTTTTTTCCAAAATTACTCTGTTTAAATAGGAATTTTAGGCACTAGAAATATAAATTTTCCGTACAGTTTAACTCGAGAAACACTGGCCATGTAGTCATATATACAACTGGACAGAGTTTTGTCTCACAGCACTCACCCTGCTCACTAGCTGGGAATGCTTAAATCCCTGCCCATCACTAACACTCCCCAGCTTGTGTCACTGATCTGCTGTAACACAAAGGCTCACTGTCTCTCTTCATGGTCCATCAGATTTGAAGGTACCACACTGAGACTACAGGAAAAATAACACCCTGCACTAATCCTGCTCACTTAGAGAAGGTTGCTCTCTCGGAGAGAGACTACTGGCATTGGGATTATGCAAATAAGTAAAACCATCTGCTCTCACTAGGTTGGTAAAATTTACAATAAATAATAGTCGTCAAAAAAAGTTAAATGTCCAGAATTTGATACATCTTAGTGTTTTTTCTAGGTAATGTTGCCTGTTTCAGGTAATTAATAGTGATTTTCTGAGAAATGGATTGAAAAGGTTATGTTTTATGGCAACAATTGCAGTGATCTGATTTCTCTGTGTGCATTTCAGCACTGCAGTGGCAGCTGCAGGATAGAGTGAATTCTTAGGTGACTGTTTTGGTACCAGCAACAAGGCAAAATTTATTGCCTGCTGTCACCCATTAAACCATACACATTTAAATAATAGAAAGTACCTGAGGATGATTAGCAGAGTAAATTACCTAAAGTAATGTAGTTAAAACTGTTCTGCAGTAGCTCTACAGCATGTCATTGTCACTGAGGAGAGTGCTATGAAAAGGAGTGGAGTTAATGAAATGCCACTTCACTGACAAGTGCTGAAGCACTACAAGAGGAAGACTTGTCAGCACAAGCTGTGGTGGTGAATGGGAAACAGAGGGAATGGCACTGGCAAGCAGCACCCAGCTCTGGCTGTGATCTGTGCCACCAGGGAAGACCAGATGCCACTGCAGCTTCTTGTGGTCCTTCAGCACGTTTTAGCAAAGCACCCCAGGTGACCCTCAAAGCCCTTTTTGGTGCCAGTGGTGACCAGAAAACATGGCTAAGCATGGGGAAAGAGTCATCCATGTCTGCAGTGGGATTCCTTCTCCCTGGCAGAGCTTTTGTCCAGGATTTCTGGCCATTTGAACCCATGGACTCCCACAGGCTCCCACCTGCAAGTTTGGCAGTATTATTTTTTATACTATTTGCTTTGACTACTTTGTGAAATGAATTCCATGAAATCATATTTCTGAGTTTATTTTGTCAGCAAAATACTGAATAATGACACAAACTTCTCCCTGTGTCACAATCTCAGGCTCCTCCAACCCAGCAGACAGTGACTTCTGCTCAAAGCTGACTTGCTTTTCTGGCAGGTACCAGAAAACTCCCAGTGTGATAAAGAATTATTTCAGTGTTCCCCGCAAGGGGCTCTCTGACACTCAGGAAAAACAACAACACAACCAGACCTCAGAAGGTTTTGGACCATGTTATCACAGATACCAGGAAGGGCTCAAAAATCCCTCAGGGAATCTCCCTGTTTAAGCCTCTAACAATATTTCAACAGCCTGTTTTCTACTCTTCCAAAATAAAACTCTCCATCAATTAATTTTGGGTATACACTTAGGAAATCTGCACCACATCCCATCAGGGAGCTGACACAACCTTGTTTTTAGCATGAGAAAATCATTTTTATTAACCCAGAGTGGTGCAGCACCAGCAAGGAGAATGATGAGTTCTGCAGGCTGGGAAGGAACCTTCCTGAGCTGGGCTTCAGCAGTTTATTCATTCTACAGAACATTTAAGCATTAAGTTATCACAGCCGGTAACATTGGCTGTGCTATGTAGCTACATTCCTCAGAATGGTGTCACTTAAAGAAATAAAATCGCATAATTGTGTGCTTAATGTTCTAGCTGCCACATTGACAAGCATTATACTTTATCTCCAAAGAACAGAAAAAACGAGAGAAGTGTTCATAAATGACCCCATCAAATCAGGTAATGAGCAGCAGGAGACAAAGCAAAGTGCCTATTTTGTGTACAGTGGTGGAGGAAAAGCCAGAATTCCCATGACCAGCCAAATGCTACTGGTGATGAATGCAGGTAACTCTGGGGCAGGTACCCAACAAACCAGACACGGGTTAAAAAGGCATTCCAAGAACATGAGTGTTTCATTTCTCCCTTTTATCATTTTTCTTCACCTTTCAGTCTTTTTTAGTTTTTCTCCTTTTTGTTTTTATTGAGCCTTTCTGCTCTTTCTATGCCTTGATGGACTGGTGAGAGTGTGAAAAGTAACCAACCTGAAAAACTCACATTATTTCAGTAAATTTTGCACATATATTCTGTATAGGGTCTGGGGACTTCCTGTTCATTGTAAGCAGCATTTCTTGCTTTATTCCTGCAAGGCTTTCCTATGCCTAGAAGCGAGAATGCTTTTGTTGTACAAGACCAAAGCCACACCTTCAGAAGCTGTTTGGAATCAATAATATTAAACTGCAAACCAATATGTTGCCTTTCTATGTTTAATGACAGCTTCATTTTTCTTACCTTGCCAAGCCTGGAAAAATGCTTTCAAATTGAAATGTCATTCCTGAGGCCTAGAGACGTTCAGCTTGGGTTAGAGCCAGGCCTAATTGAATCAGAAATTAAAATATTTGAGTTGTAGAATTAGAAGTAGAAATATACAAATTCTTCCAAAACCATCAAAAGTCTTTCCAAAGAGAGCATCAGACTGTAGCAGGCAGAGGCAGAATATGGCCAGAGTGTATTTAAACAAAATGCAGAAAAAGCCATAGAGGAAAAAAAAAAATCAAAGCTTTCCTTGAAATAGACCTTGTTTGATTAAATGCACAGCATGGTTATTTTGGCTTTAATTCACTGTGATGTTAAATCTGAGTGGTTTAAATCTTAATGCAGGCTTTCCACTGCTGTGTGCTTACAGTTATTCACACCTTTGACAAGTATTTTCAGGGAGATGGTAAAGTGGGCCCAAATTCAAATGTTTTTGTGACTTCACCTACTCTGTTAGCAAGAGCAAATATGTGATCACGGAACCATGGAATCCCAGGATGGTTTGGGTTGGAAAGGACCATGGAGATCAATGAGTTCCATGCCCCCTTCCACTACCCCAGGCTGCTCAGAGCCCTCCAGCCTGGCCTTGAGCATTCCCAGGGATGAGGCAGTCACAGTTTCTCTGAGCAACAACCCTCACAGTCAAGAATTATTTCCTAATCTCTAATCTAAACCTACCAATGATTTTCAGTTGAAATCCATTCCCCCTTGTCCTGTCCCAATGTGATCAGCCCTTGCATGGTCTCCATGGCCTGGCAGGAGCAGGATCTGGAGCCCAAGATCCCATTGCTGTCTCTGCTGTGGGACAGGGTCAGGAGGGAGGTGTGCACCTCCCCAGACAGGAGAGGAAGGAGCAGAATGAACAACAGCAGGAGATACCACACAGAGGGCAGAAGCAGCTGAGAGCTGGGACCTTGCTCGTGTCTTCTCACTGCACCATGAGCAAAAGCCCTGCTCCAAGAGAACACAAAGTTCACCAAAGCAACGCAAAAATTTTCTGATGGTAAAACCATGCTTAAAATGATGTGGAGTCCTGCAGAGGATGCTGTTAGCCCTGGAACATGGCATGGTGGCTCTGTGGGGGCTGCTGTCAGGTGAGGGACTGGCACCCCAGAGCTCCCTCCTCCAGCTCCAAGAGGTTCCTTGGCTATAAACACATTGGAGGCTTTCATGTCCCTGCTTGAGCTGAAATGATTTTACAAGTTTTGAAAGCCTCTGTATAACCTTTATCCACAAAAGGGGCTACAAACTTCCTCAAGTCCAGCAAACTCATCTATTATTCCCCTTAATATTTGGCAGCAGCCAGCTGGAGGCTCCGTGCTGCTCTCCACTGCACAGGTCCTCAACGCCCTCTGCACCACAAAGCTTCTTGACACTGCCCTGCACAGCAACACAGATGCATGGGCTGTGCTTCAAAGACATAAATATAGAGAGAAAAGAGACATTACTGAGCACCATGGGAGTGCAGCAGTTTTAACTCTCCCTTCTCACAGCCCACGTCTCCCTGGCTGTCCTGATTCTGTGGCAGCACTTGAGGAAGAACAGCCTTCAGCAGCTGCAAAGCATCAGCAGATATGGGACTGCCAGGGCTCTTTCCCTTTCTGTTTTATGGAGGGATAGACACATAGCTGTGCAGTGAGAAAGCAGGACATTCATCCAGCTACTTTTGCGAAAGAATGAAGACAGCTCTCAGACGAACACTGTAACATCCAAATATTAGCAACCACCACATAACCACTACTCAGGCATGTCTTGGAAATACTGGTTTAATAGCAAAGTTTTAAAAGAAAAGCTGAGGGTCTTTCTGTCACAGAAACAACATGTTTCAGAAGCACACAGCATCCAGAAGCATGCACTGGAACACACAGAAGGAGTCCCCAGAGCTGCTGGCCAGGGCTGGAGGGTGCTCAGGCTCTGCTGAGTTACATATAACACATTAAATTCATCAGGTGCAAAGCAGAGCTCCAAAGCCCCAGGTGAGATCAAGAATCAAGCCAATGCAAGCCAAGGGCTAGGTAGTTCCTACCCTGGATGGTGCCAGTTTAGGGAGCAGTGGAAGCATCCCGGTCCTTGACCAGTCCCCAAGGAACCATGACAGGAGGAAGGGGATGGCAAACTCTATTTTCCTATGTGGAAAATCAAAGCAGAGTGAGTTACTGAGGCTTACAGGGGAAAGAGCTCAAAATTGCCTCCCCATTTCTGAACTCTCCATCCTGATTCTAAAGCAGACAGCCACAAGGTCTGTCACGGGGACAGCACACAGGGATGGACACCGCTGCTCTCCTTCAGTGCTGACAGTTGGTTTGATACAACACTTCATTTATTTTCAGAAACTGAACTTCCTAGGAAGAAATTGTCTATTGAATAGAAAGAAAGGATGATGTTCCCTCAAATAGCTTCTGGAATCTGGAGAAGACTTTCTTTTTTCTTTTCCTTTATTTTCTTTCTTTTTTTCTTTTTTTTTAAATTTCTCTGTCATTGTAGCTACTTGAAGATTTACTGCTAAATGTTCAAAAATCAAGAGTTGATCCTTAGAACCAGACTCAAATATCTTGTTTGTTCAAGACTGTGAATTGCATTGGCCAAATTCCCTCTTTCTGATACAATTCAGCTGACTTAGAGAGAGTTACTCACACTTTATAGCAACATGAATGAGAGGAGATTCAGGTTCAATGCTTCATTTTCCACCCACATCAGAAGTTAACTACCAGCTTTATTCCCTGATCCTGCTGAAAGAGCTGATGATGGTGGGACACAAACAAAGGCGCCTTGACATGCAAAGAGTTGAGTATGTTGTTGCTAAACAAACATGCCCATGTAAACTTCAGCCTCATTAAAAATACAAGACAAACATTCATCCTGGGATCCCAGACGGGCAATTGGTAATAAAGGATGTGTTCTAAGCATCAAAAAACACACAAAACACTCCAAAACAAACAGGAAAAAAACCCCACTGTAAATCCATGGCAGGTAAACACTCAAAATTATAAACCCTAAAAAAGAAAACATCTTTTCTATGTCCTGTCCAGCATGTCTTGAATCTTGCATAAAAAGACTTAAAATTCTTTTCATTCTATCCACTTTTAATAGGAAAATCCAGGTGCAGATGTGGGCTTGATTCCAGTGCCAAGATCCCTGCTCTCTTCAATAAAGAGTTTAAGGCAATTTAATCTAGAGAAGCAAAGAGCCCTAAGATATCAGCAGTAGAGAATCAGAATCCTAATTAATTTTGTGTTGGTCAGTTGTTACAGAGATTCCCTCAGTTGTACTTTTGCTAATATGGTTTTAAAAATATTAAATCTAATAAACTATGAATAACTCTGGATAAATCAGTTGCAGTTCTGGGTGAAATAATTAATATTTATACAAGAAAATAGAACATAACATCCAAAATTATGCTGTTATCTCCTCCCTCCCCTCACTTCACCCCTGCCCATGAGATTGTTCTATCATTAATAAAGGGATAACCATAAACGTATAGAAACACCACAACTGAGTCTGTCTCATCATATACTGGTGTTGAGGAACAGAAAGCAGAAGCAGATGTTCTCATCCTGCCAGCAAAGCCACAGGGAGACATGACACAGGGACCTTTCCACCACAGGAGGTTAAACAATCTTGGGTGGCTTATGAAGATGAGCAGTTGGTTTAAATTTCACAGAATGGCCTGGGTTGGAAAGGACCTTAGAGATCACCCAGTTTCACGCCCCCTGCCATGGGCAGGGACACCTTCCACTGGACCAGGTTGCTCAGAGCCCCATCCAGCCTGGGCTTGAACACTTCCTGGGATGAGCTAGTGACATTGTTTTACAAAAAGCAGGTGCAAGCCATGCTGCTCTTGGTCTGGAAGGAGTAATTGGCAGAGAAGCCATTGAATATTGCACATGCAGCTACCCAGGGTCTAAGGTAAGCAGCAGCAAAATAGCCTCAGTGGGACATGCAGGGAAGGCACCAAGATGAAGAAAAGTTAACTTGGCCATTAACCATTGTAGCTACAGGTCTGTGGGTTTTATAGCCAAATTTTGAGCATAGGGAGTGACTGTGCAAGAGGCTGTCCTAAAGTGAGGGACACATCTGCAGTCCCTCCAGGTCATGTCTCTCACCCTTCTGGGGTGAGCAGCAGCTGCCTGCCTTGATGAGACTCAAAGCAGGGTCCCAGGGCAGGACACGTGTTCAGCACACCCGGAGCTGCTCCAGGCTCCTGCACCCACCCACGGTGATATCAACATTTTCAGAAGCCTTTTGTTCCTAGTAGCACAGACCACACATTGATTGCTTTTCCTTCTGGACTAGGGTGAAATTCTGATTGAGAAAAGCACTGACAGGAACTCAGATAATGCATCACAAATTCAATATATTCAATACAAACGAACAAACACCAGGATTACTGACCTCTAGCCACAATATCACATTTGTAATATGATGACACCATACCAAGCTATTTCCTCCTGGTTCAAGAGCCAAATGCTATTTGCTGAAAGCCAGTTCAGTTTGTCTGAACTTAATAAAATATCCTTCTGCAACAAAGCATAAGGATTTTCTTCTCAAAGAAATTAATAAACATTTGACAACTTAAACAAACTGAACCCTGCTGAAACCCTTTGAAGCTCAAACATATGCTTTTTTTTTTCTTCCCCCCAAATCCCAGATTTTAATAAATGGCAGGAGAAGACCATGTTATACAAGGGATTGTTATTAAGTAGATTTGGGAAAATACTAAATGTCCAGTGTCTGCCTGCTCAGTAAAACTGTTCCATTGCATTAATGGGTTCCACCAATATAATTTTCACTCCCATTTAAAGATACCTGAGATGAAATGAGTTCCAGTGAAGGCACAAGCACTGATTGTGATGATATGGTATTCCAAGCCATGAACAAAGCAGGAGCAAGAGAATTTATGCACAGGATGCCTCCAGAGCCAGAGAAAACAGCTGAGACAGTGGTGGTCCCATGGCTGCAGCCATTCTCTGCCATGGATGGGGGTTTGAATCTTCAGATTATCTTTATTTTAAAATGTTCAGCTCTTGAATTTGCTCCATCGTCTGCTCTCTACCTTCCTGAGATGGCTGAAGAGAACATTTTTCCAAAGATCAAGAGACTACCAATAGTGTCATAATTAATTTGGCAATAATATTGCAATGTGGTTCTATAAGAAGTTTCTTATAATGTTAGTTTCTTATAATGCGAGCAAGTAGCCGAGGAAAAGGCAATTATCCAAGCTGATTTCCACTACTGCAGCAGAGAAGCTTAGCAAAAGAGATCATCATCTTCATATTTATGTATAGTAAATTACACAGTCAATAATGATAATAATTAAAAATCAAAAATCCCACTAGGTAACTTATTTCAAGAATGATGATGAGCTGTGAGGTTTTTTTTTTAAAATAATACAGTTTTTCACAAAGATGAGCTTTAACCCAGCCTCATGTAAATGCTGAGCTCTTTTTTAATGACCACATTAGTGGGGCAGCCCCTGAGTGAGGTGACACCTGAGTGCAGTTGGGCTACCCAGGAGTTCCTCTAATCACTTAGGAAAGTGCCTTTGAGACTTCCTTTTCCCAAAAAGAATGGTACCTCTACAGACTGTGAACTTGCTTCTCTCCCTGTCAAAGGGAAGAATTATTCTCTTGGTGACAGAAATCAATGTTTTCATATTACTGAGACAATTATACACAAGGAGAAAATAATTCATTTTGAGGTTTCACTTAAGAGACAAAAAGCATTAAAACAATCTTTTCCCCACTGATGTCTGCAGCCCTCTGCCAGAGCGTTCAATGTCAGCAGGACTGTGCCTCTTTTTCTTGCAAGGAAAGACTCACTCTGTGATGATTACAAGTGGAAAGACTGAATAATACATGCTGCTGAGAAAGTCCCGTGACTAGGAACAATTCCTGCCATCTCCTGCTGCTGCTTTCCCCATCATCATCGGGGCTATGTGATACCCTGGCGGGCTCGCAGGGCGGGCGGTGGAGAGGAGTTAACACAAACACAGCACAATGAGGGCCAGAGGCAGCCAGAGACAAACCCTTGCAGTGATGGAGTTATCACAGCTTGGCTCTTTCCCAGTTGTAATTTCCTGCAGACATACAGGGACAGTGGGAAAAATCAACTTGCATGTGTTCCAGTTAAAACCACTGTTGTGGTCTTTACGCCTTTCAAGATGAAAAAGTAGACCTCAGAGTATCAGTATGTGAACCCAGGAATGCTTTTTCCTCCTAATTGCACAAGATCTCCAGAGCTGCAATCACTCCTGAGAGTGTGTGTTTTCTTGGTCCCACCTAAGGATTCAGCAGCATCCACAGCACCTTGAGCACCTCCCCAGGTTCTGTCTGGGCTGGGTGACAGCATCCCCCAGCTGCTGGGGGGAGCTGGGATGGGCTCTCAAAGGACTTGTGAGCTCTGTTAGGCTAACTTCCTTCTCCACAGAGTTTTCAAATAATCACTGTTTTAGACATGTTTCACCAAGAGTTCTTTGTAGCAATCTAGTGCTCTAAAACATAGCACCAGATGAGAATTATCAGCAAAATGCACTGAAGTGCAAGAACTAGCCCACTAAGTTGCTTTGAGAGCTGACAGGGAAGGAAAGTGAAGATGCAGGTGAGTGACTGACTTGCCTGGCTTTCAGGGGCCAGAGGTAACACCACAAGAAATTAGGTGCTCGGGGAATAAAAGAGAGCACTGAAAATTCCACTGCCTTGACATGTGGGTGAAGATGACTGAAATGTCTCCTTTCATTTGGATGTCACTTTCCTGGGCAACTGATGTTTATATGTTCAGGAAGAGAAGAGTCACAAGAGATAAGATATTGTTTTTTCACAGGAGGAAATAAGTCTAACCCACATCAGAAATCTTTCTCTGTGTTTTCACCACAGTGACAAAGTGACTCCTCTCTTTTCATTAACAATATTGTACTTGTCAAGCAAAAGTCAAGTCAACAGCTAAGAGCTTCTTGAAACATAAGATCTTGACATGTGAGGGCTTCACTTTCAGTTAATGGAAACAGGCCATCATGAGAAAACTTGACTGTATCCTCCTGGTGTCACTCACCTCAGAAACTGCTGAGAGACACCAATCTGTGTGTGGGAATTCTCTATGGCAGGCTGGGGCAGGCTTGGTCCCTGTGGTGTCCTGCAGGATAGAAGACATTGCATTCTTGCAAATTTATTTGCAACATTTTGCCTGCTCCCTATAAATTTACTTTTGTTCTTTCACGCTTACCGACTAGTAGTTAAAAATTACCACTTATGTAGAGGTTTACTGTAAAAAATTAAAGGTACACATGGAAAAGGGGTAAAAAGATATTTTCATATTGCCACAGATATTCCATTCCACTGCTTCCTGAGCCACTTTCAGGCTTATCAAAATGGGACAGAAATTATTTCATCAGTGCTCCCTCAGTCACACTCTGACCTTGGGCAGGTAATTTATCTGCTCTGTGCATCAGTTTTTCCTTCTACAGAAAAGAGGAATTGAATTTTGCCTTATAGGGGCATGCTGTGAAGCTGCAGAGTTTTGAGGGTGACAGGAGCAGACCTAATAAAGGGAGAAGATACAAGACCCTGAGACAGATCCAGCTCTTGGTTTCATTTCCAAGGACTTTGCCCGTACAGTGCAAGGCCAAGAGGATTTATTAAAAAAAAAAAAAATCAAAAACAAAACAAAAAAATCCCAACAGATAAGCCTTCATGAACATTAAACATGAGATTAGCTGCCTCTCAAAGACGTAACATTAAATTTAAAACTTCTAAATTAAGAGAGCTTTCAGATCAAAGTGCTTCACAGTGGCTGAAATGGAACAGAAATTGCATTGCTCTGGCCACCTGGTCTGTCTGCTCACTGGTGGACAGGGGCAGATCAATGCACAGGAAAGGAGAGAGGCAAGAAATACAAACTGGGTTCAATCCAAAGAGCCCCTGCTCATGGCAGCTGCTGAATTGGGTCCATACCCCCATCAGGAGCATGGGCACATGGCCATCTCCCACTCTGCAGCCAGGAAAACAAAATTACTCCAGGATATCTGTCAAATCCCTCCTCTCCTCATTGGTTTTCTAGAGAATTTTTTTCTTGGTTTTATTTGTCTTTTTAAATGTAATTGATTGAAGTCTAAAATTATTAAATAACTTACTTTAAACACCAAGTCTAGCTCTCAAAACTGCATTTTAGCAGGCAAGAGGCTCTCGAGGTGGGTCCTGCAGGAGTGGGACAGACTGGGTGACAGCCTGGATGTGGCCATGGCCCAGAGCTGCCAGTGGGACTGCACAGCTTTCCTGCTGCATTTCCTACAGGGAAGGCTTCTGCAGGGCCACAAATCCCAAATTTGCTGCTCCACTTGCCCTCCCTCTCCTCTCAGCTCTCTGGGTGACCAAGAGCACCCTCTCAAATACCTTGTCCCAGAAGATTCATTTATGGCAGTTTCTCAAGCAGCATTGCTTGTGAGGTATTATCTCTGTTAATTAGGCTCTTGGCTGCTTGATATGCCAGCAAATTCACATTTTTCTACTATTTTTCTTCTGCTTTTGAGTTGCTGTATTTATTCAAGATGAAAGCCAGATGTTATATTAATAAGAGAACTGCCTTCCCTAAAGGGAAACATTCATCAGGGCAGAAGCAGACGTTGTAGCTTTGCTGTGAATTATTTAAATTCCTACTTTTTTTTTTTTTTTTTCCTTCTGAACAGGAAATCCAAGAAGATATATTTGAAAGCAATAGTATTGTGACTGCAGAATAAAAGCCATTTGACCTAATCCCTTTAAAAGCTGAAAATTGGGATTTTAAAGTACTGAAGTTTAAAAATGTTTAAATATGAAGGAAAGACAAATATAAACCCAAAATATTGGGGGGCAGCAGAGGAGTGTTTGGATAATTTGTACAGCAAATACTTTACAAATCCAACAACAGATAACTGCTATCAAACTAGCTGGGTTTTTTTTTATACCCAGTGGCAATTGTTTTTCCTAGAGAGGTTCTTCTCCCAAAGCCAGGGTTTTAGCAGAAATGGAGCTAAATGACATTTTGCTTTATTCTGAAAAAAGACAAATTCTACAAAACATCTCCTCTGATCCTGTGCTGGGCAGGTGCACTGTGACTATTTTCATTGGGAGGGTGGGATGGGAAGACTGGGGAATAAATCATTTGTGCAAAGATAAACCTACCCGTGGTACTGCCCAGGTGGCTCTTGGGCTGTTTCTGGCACCTGGGTTTGGCAATTGTGGAGCTGTGCTGGCTGTGACTCCTGATCCAGTGTTGGGGGTGGGAAATGCTCAGTCTGCACCTATTTTTCCTCTCCTAAAATTTTTCTTCACAATGGCTAGAATGACACCTATAGAAAGAAAGGAAGCATTTTCTCTGTATTAAAAATTCAACAGCAAATAAATGACACTTTTCGTGTAAAAAAAAAATGGACTTTACAACTGACTGATGGCCACATTATTTCCCTGACTGGGACAAGAGCAGCCTCAAGCATTGCCCCGCTCCTTGACTGCTGTTGTGGGGATGCTGCTCACACTTACTTGTGATCTGCATCCTTTCTAGTGACAAACATGGCTTAGAAATCTAACTTCAGCAGCGTAACTTTTTGAACTAAGATCCAAGCTTCTCACAAATCCAAATGAGCACATTGAAAACATCCCTTCCATGTATAAGCTATAGTCTTTAATATTTAAATAAATTGTGTATATATCAGAGATTTCTAATACTGTATATTCATAAAAACAATCATAATCCTGAAACCTCATTTACCCAGTCTTGGAAAACTTTTTAAATTGTAATGAAATTACCTACTTGTATAGAATGTTATATCTATATTATTAAATATTTCCATTATGCCATTTCTGGAATATTTTTAGAATCAATATAATCTGCTGTAATAAAAAGAAGAGTACTGGCATAGCTATTTGACAGAATGTGTTCCAGTTGGATGAGCTAATTAGCTTTTAATAATGAGATCCAGCCCATGGATTTACAAAGCAAGCTACTGGAGCCTAATGATTTCAAAAGCTATCACATTTACAAGTTAATGTAGTATAAATTATTCATGAGCATCTTATAAATAAGTGTAATAAGTTATTTGCAGGGCCAGCATTGCCTTAAAATGAGGTTCTTCTGAAAAGTGTCTTTGGAAACAGAGCTTTTTTGTGACCCCATATCCACCCTGGGTTTTGGTACCTTCACATGAAGCTGCAGAAGTTGGGATGTTGACGGTCATTCACCAGCTCAGATTTCCTCCAGTTCAGTCCCCGCTAAGCCCTGACAGTCCCCACGGTTTGGGAGTGAGCAGAGGCATCAGAGGCACTCAGGGCAGTGTCCAACTTTTCTGATTCCCTCTCTTAATGACAGAGTTACTGCGCATACAGAAACCAGTTCCGGGAAAACTTCCCAATGTGAGCCAGGAGAGCTGCACAGAGGCACCAGCAAAACTCTTCTTTTTGTCACACAGCCCTTTCTTTCACAGACAGGTTCTGGCTCATCTAGCAGATTGAGATACGCTCTCCTGGGTGTGAAGCACCTGTGAAAAATCAGCAAATTTTACAAAATGAAGAAATTCCCAGGCTTTATTCTTGCCCCGAAGAAAAGGCAGATTTTCAGTAGCAAAAAAAATTTAAAAATGGGTCAGAGGTGGTTCAGGGGATACTCTACAGGCATTTAAGTTTTGAGCCTAAAGGAGGAGCACTAAATTAGTCCTTGCCATGCTTGGCCTGGCTTAATGAATTCCAATTTTCAACTGAAAAAGGGCTTCAGCTGCAGCTGTTCAGGTCAGGGCTTCAGTTTGTACCACCTGGGGATGCTTTTCTTTGGGGTTCAGAATAGTAAAACTGGTTCATCAAGAAATTGCTGTGATGTGTGAAAATATTTGAAAGTCAAATCTTCTAGTGCACAATCATCTCTGCCAAACATCAATTTTTATGCAAAAAAGAATCTCTCTTCTAACTGGGATTTTTTTATTTTTTTTTATTTTGTACACAGGGCATAAATCTACAAGTTCTAATTCTAGTTTAAGACCAACAAACACACAGTAAGATTAAGGCAGGAATGCTTTTCCTGTTTAATTGCCTGAGTTACATCTTGGCAAAGTTCTCTATGATTTGTTTGTTTTCTAATGGATAGTACTCTAGGCATTATCTCCATTTTGTTATTTTGCTTACCAATAGGGAATCTTGGACAACTCAGAAACATCAGTTCCTGTATAACTTCAGACTTTCAGAACAATCCCTGCCATTCCATTCAGCTCTCATCATTTGGGATTGTTTTGGTTTGATTTTGCTGAGCTTTTGAGCTACAGCACAATCTCTTCAGGCCTCAGTAGGAACCATGCAGTCCTCCACATTTTTCTTATTTGATTAGCCACAACTGGTACTTTTAAAGAACAGAGGAAACAGTTTATTTCACAATTGCTGATTGAAAGACAGAGTATTGTATTTTCTCTCGGAAAAGTAACTTGGGAATATTTATGTATCTTATCAAGAAGTAGGATGAGGGAAGATTTTGAACTATGTTCCTCTTGCTCAGTGGAGAAAATGTTCAGTACAAATTTGAAGGAGCAGAGGTTCATTAGATGTGCCAAACTTGAAAACCACAACTGTTTCATTATCAAAGTTCATTTGCACGACCAGAGGAGACAAGCTTGACTCAAGAGGATTTCTTGCAAAGTGGGTTCTATTCACCCTGGGGGCAGCTCAGGAATGTGGAGTCACTCCTCAAGAGATGCTAGTTATTACACCAGGCTCTCCAGCTTCCTGTGTCCCTTCAAGCTGCATTTTAGCCCTGCTTTCTCCATCAGGAGTATGCAGCAACCATAGCAATCTGTGACAGAAAGGCAGATATGTAGGCACAAATATCCACATGTGCATGACTTGCCCCACAACACACAAAATGTTATGGAAGTCCAAAATGTCTCCCCACAGGGGAAGGAAATAAGAGTAAACATCAACCCACTATTATTTAAGAAAATTATACCGTTTTTAAAAGGGGAAAAAGCAGCATGTGAGGTGATGTCTTCCACTTGGGTGTCTTTCCTCAGCTCACCTCAAAGTTCATTCACAAAATCAAACCCCAGTTTTGCAGCAATAGCAAACAAAGCTGATGGGCCAGATGGTCTGCAGGAGGCTAAGAGAGATGACAGCAAATAAAATACTTCTCTGTATTTGTGCAAGAGATATGAAAATATATTCGATGCATACTCTCAAAAAAACCAATATAGATATTCACTACTTCATGAATACTATCTGCTGTTAGCTGGGCTTTTAAAGGGCACCCCCGTGAAGCTCTGGTTCAAAAAACGGGTTGGTGTGATTCACTTGCAGGTTTCAGAGAAACCCCACCTGCACAAGCTATGACAAGGTCCTTAAGGAAGACACAATGGGCAATGTCTGTATTTGGGCATGCCTATCAAAGTATTTTCCATAAACATCCCACATTGCAAAAAAATTAAAATTAAAAAAAAGAGGACCATTTTCTTCAATTATTTAAAATTACTTAGTTTACAAAATGTTGAAAAAAAAATACACACATTTGCAGACATTTCTGAGCTCTGTTTTTTTTCTCCTCCTTTAATTAGTAATTTATTAAACCTTTTAAAACTATTAGGGTTTGGCAAGCAGTTCCATTTTCAGTGAGTCCATGAGTTTTCAGTAGAGTGAAGAACAAATGAGCAAGGTCAACAAGACCTTCAGCTAACAGGAACCAGGTGGGGTTTGACACAATATTTTCAAGTCATGCGTCATCATGTCGCATTCTTGAGCCTGGTGTGACTTCCTGGGAGCAGTGCCAAGGTCAGGCAAATCATTATTTACAATTAATGACATCTTGAACATCGCACACACCTAAATGTATCCTGTCCTTGTTTCTTTTGATTCCGACGGCAAGCTCTTTGGAACAAGGATTTCCAGCACCTTTACAGTGTTTGGGAAAAGGCTGGAGTCTCCTGAGATCAGCCACCAAAGCTGCACTCACCAGGAGACAATGCCGGACATGGAGCAGCACTTTCCCTCCCCAGGGGTGGTTTGTTGTCCTGAGCTGTCCCCCAGAGTAAGGTGACAGAGGGAATGAGGGATTCATCCCACTGTGAGGGATTCATTCCTAGAGCACAGCTCAGCTCCCACCTGCCCTTCTGCTGCTCCCCAGCTGCTGTTCCTGCCCAAATTCAGCTCTCAGCACTCAGGCAGCTCCTGGTGCCTCCTCCTCAGTGCAGGCAGAGTCCAAGCCCTCCTTTCCAAAGCTCCCTTAGCTGGTTCAGTCCCAGCTGCAGCCAGCATGGTCCCCCAGGCACACAGAGCCAGGACCTGAGCACAGCCTCCATCTCCCCTCTCCAGGGTCAGGACACAGCTTCATTTCACACATTCTGCCTGCATGGTATCTGTAAGATGCAATTTTCTTACATATTGAGCCATCAAAAAAATTTCACCAGCACTACATCTCCCATCTGATACAATTTCACCTCAAAAACTCAACCTTGTAGCTCATCCCCTTTCAGACACATTCAGTGAGTCTCTGCATGACATGTACCTGCCACCAGCAAACCCAAACCCACTGCCTCGTCACTCCACTCATCATTCCCAGCTCCAGGCAGACATTTTGGAGCTTCACAGGCAGAAACCTCTGTGATTTTTCCCCTTCACCTCCTTTGCTGCTTTAACATCTTTTACAGATAATTTTAAGAATCTTTTGGACTGAAAGGCTTCCTGGGTGCCTACACCATTATCCATTCACAGGAGCATCCACAATCATCAACAGAAAAATTAGACTCTTAATAAGTGCAACAGGAAAATGAGCTTTACTATTAAAAAATCAAAATGATCTCTTGGTGGAATAAAACTTAGGAAACATGCAGAACAAAGAAAATATCAAGTGGACATAGAATCATAGAATCATAAATTTATTTGGGTTAGAAGGCACCTTAAAAATCATCTAGCTCCAACTCCCCTGCCATGTGCAAGGACACCTTCCACTAGACCAGATTGCCCAGAGCTCCCTCCAACCTGGCCTTGAACACTTCCCAACACATATCTGTATAATTTCCCTAATGTATCTGCTCAAAGATGTATTCTTGATATATGTTTTCCTTATAAAAAGCACCTCTTAAAATATTTCTCCTTATCCTTCTTCCTAAAAGTCTCCATCAGTTTGCCATTTTGTAATTATTTTGTTATCTCCTGCATTTGTAGTTCATCAAATCTCTCATTAGTTGCTTATCCACCAGGAATTGGAGATGATTATCACTCTGCTGCTTTGAATTTATACTTTGATATGATAATTTGCTGTTTGGATTTTATCAATAGGAGCCAGAGGAAGCAGCCTGAACACCCTGGCTGTAATTTGATGAAAGATTTGTGGCCCTACTTGGCAGTTCTTTAACCATCGATCTTCCTGTGCAGGGACCTCGCCCCTGTCTGCCATGCAATGAATTAGGTTGTGGTGCGGGGGGAGAAGTGATTATTCCAATATATTATTTCCAAGTCAGAGTGTCTAAACAGTGTCTACAGTCTGTATGGGAAGGGATGGTTATATAGGACTTGTTTACAGCCCTGAATGCACAGTTCTCTTGGAATTTATTAAGTAGGTAAATAGCCTGAATAGTAGTCAGAGCTTTTGTTTTGTGCCCAGTTGTAATTCAGTTGTAACTCCACTAGAAAGGTTGTCAGCAACCTTTGCTAGTTCATTGTGTATATTTGAGGGAAGAGAAGGGAACTTGTTCTTCACTACTGTTTATTCAGTTATTTATTTAATAAAGAGCTAACTCCAGACAGGCCTCTCTGCTAGCACTAGAACTACATCTGAGCAGCAGCAGCAGTTTGCTGGTTGCCCAGTCTTTGAGAAGACAGCCACATTTATTTTTGCAGAAAACAAGAGCAAAATTCAGCCATTGATCTGAACAAACATTCACCCCAGGGTGGTGGTCCCTGCAGGGACCCTGGAGCTGATTTTGGTTCAGGAACAAAGGCAATGTCCCTGTGCACAGCTCACCCCTGCCAGCCGTGGCCCTGGGCACAGGCTCGCGGTGACGCTGCCCTGCTGCCAGAGCCAGCGTGCCCAGCCAGCTCTGCACTCACAGGGGACTGCTCTGGACTAAAATAATTAAAGTCCCTTGTCAGCTGCATAGACAGAATGCCACTGCCACCAAAGCCAAATTCCCACAGTTTTACAGCTCCCAAAACAGGCTGCCAGCCTGCACGTGAGGCAACATTTCTGACCCTTCACCAACACTGACTAAATGAATTCAGAAGGAAGATGATGACAAACACAAAATTTGGAAGCAACCCTAAAGTTCTGCCTGTTTGTATTTTTTAAGACAATTGGTGTTTGTAAAAGTTCCCAGTTCTTGGACTCCTTGGCTCAGCAGCTGCTTGCCTGGTGCATAGCAACTTTCTCTCTGTTTCTGCTTGCCAGAATCAAAGGGCCACATGTTGCATAAAATAATTAGAGTATTTCTTGGCTCAGAGGGACTGAAGTTCAAGCAGGCTGGCTGGCACCTTGCTGCCTACATTGCTCTCTGACTACAAACTCCCACCTTGGCAATAAGTGATAGTCACAGGACTGAAATCACAGACCTATCATTTGCTTTTTTTTCCTAAGGGCACAATATGGTCCTTCCTGTCCCTAGGCAAACGCAAAACCTCAGTGGCTCAGGGGAAGCTGCTCAGTGCATCAGCCAAAGTGCCCAGTAAGCAGCTTCTGAGCATCCTGCCACTCCCTAACAGCTGAGACAGAATTGTCTCCTTTGTTCCTCTTTCCAAAACCCCACTCTCCCCAGTTCTTCTCTGAGAGTCCAAAGCGGTGACTCAGATATAAAACATGGGAGGAGAATCAGCCCTGTCTTGCATCTACACCAGCTTTATCCACATCACCCTGAAGGAAAGGAGAAAATCTGCTATTTTCATCATCCATCCCTTTCCTAGCACATGAAAAGCAGCTTACCTTGCTGGAAACACGTTAAAATCTCAGGTTTAAAAGACCTAGGAACTTCCAAAGATAAGACCAATGCTGGATTTGATCTGAAATGTGCAATGAAGAATAAAAAGGGCAGAACCTCAGATCTTTCTTCTTAGTCTCTATACAACACAAAAATACACATTTTTGAAGATGCTATTTGCATTGGTCTCATCTTAATTTTGATGCCTTTTCCTCTTAATCACCACAACAATTTACAGTGAAAAAAACACTCTAAATTTCCCCAAACCCATATCTTCAACCCTCTAAAGATTAAAGCTGAAGAGGGTGACAGCAGAGACAGGTCACCCACTCACCCTACTGCAGGGTCAAACTTCCATGAGGAGAAGTCCAGCTGTGTCTGGACCTAGAACAACTGGTACCCAATAGCACCAGTTTGGGATGCTAATTGATCTGCAGGCAGGTACCTCTTCAACTCCTCTAGTTTCTAAATATTTTCTGGAGACCAAGGCATCTGTTTGCACAGGGCATCAGAAATATGAAAATTATGTATATGTCTGTGAAGATAAATATGTGCTAATTAGCAAATAGTGGGTTAAGGGAGAATGAGATATCTAAACTTTTTTAAAATTTGGCCTCAGCTGCAGGAAGTAGTAATACAGTGTTCCAAATATTTAGCAATACATAAAAGGCTGGTTCCTGATCATCCTAAGGACACAGAAATTATTTGAGATTACCCTAGAAAGAGTTTGTTTTAGTAAAAGCCAATATACTCCACGATATTCTTTCCACCCACAGTTCTTCCTAGCTGTCTGATGCCTGTAGAGTGCACACACACAGAGGGGGCAGGAGGCTGGCTGCAGCTTCTTGAGAGCTCAACATTTAGATGAAACATTTCTGAAATTCTTCAGTCATCTTTCCAACTTAAAAAAATACAATTATCTTTTCTCTCGCTGTACAACTTCCCCTCCCAAGGAATGTCTTAGTGCTCCAGAGCTGATGTGTCCATCCTGCCATGCCCAGGCTTCCCCAGCCCCCTGTGGGTACCAGACTGAAGGAGGAGCACAGTCACAGTCTGCTCTCAGTCACTGTCCAGGAAGGGGCAAGGATGTATCCTGCATTCCTCAGGAAACCGTGTGCCACCTGATGGGGACTTACTCACAGCCTGGATGCTTCACTCATGTTGTGATTTTGCCTTAAATCCCCCTCACCTCCTGTAAATGCCAGCATGGGCCAGGCTGGAAGGTGTGCTGCAGCTCCTGCTGGCCCAGCCAGGGATCCCAAAGCAGGTGACAGCAGACAGGTGAGGAGATGCTCAGCTTACAGAATCCCAAATTTAGGCTCTTTCAGTTCCACGAAAACAACCACTGAGCAATTTGTGGCTCAGGTGAGCAGCTCCTCTCTTCACACAGTCCATCTGAGGAAGAAAAGGGGTTTTCATTCAGAGAAAAAGACATTGTATTTTCTGTCTCACCATGCCCCAGGCTCACACTGACACAGCTGCTGGGTTATGGCTGCTCAGCATCCACAGTCGTGCTGTGGGCACAGCTGGGGCTCTGGGCAGTGAGTCGAGCTCCGCTCCTGCTGCTGCCTATCTGCAGCCTAAAATCCCATCAGGGAGCAGCCCAGACCCACCACCCAGCTTTGCCATTCAAAGACAGACAGAGGTTAAGTGGGGAGCATCACCCTTGTGCTGGTGAGGCACCCAGTGCCATGGGCAGCTCCGAGGTTTTCATGTCCCTGCCTGACTCCGAGCTCCCAGCCTGGGTGGGATCTGTCATCAGAAATGAAGCACTGCCTGAGCAATATCATTTCCCTCCTTTTTTCTTCTTTAATGAATGCAACAATGGCAGCACAGTTATGATAAAAGGTTCCCTCAGGCAACAGAATCATAAAATAAGAATATGATAGACTCTCTGTCTGCTCTGAGCTCTATATTGGCTTTGGCATTTTTATTTTTTAAAAATTCTACTCCTAAGTATATAAACTTGGGCTTAAGCTTTTGGAAGTTGGTTCAGTGATCCTGAAAAGGATTTGCTCCCATGAAAAGTTTGTTGCAACTCCTCCTACTTTGAGTTGTAGAAATAGACATGAAAATAGCTATTAAAAAAAAAAAGAGATCCTGGAAATTTTTCCTAAAAACTTTCCTTTGGTGACATACATTGTTATCCTACAGGTTTTTTACATTACCTTTAGAAAATCAAGGAGTCCAAATTTCAAGAATGTCAAACCTAAGGCTACTTGGACAACTTCTACCACTGAACGGAAGACATTGATTACAGACACGTTTGGTGACATTAGCACCATATGTGTTTGAATATCACCTCAATGCTTCAAGAGAAAGCACCTCATTAAAACCCCTATGGCAGTGGGAAATGGGGAGCCTTTTATCCTCCATGTGAAGTCCTCTGTGGTGGCAGCTTTTGGCACAGTGGCAAGTACAGCTGAGGTCATGGAGCCTTTGGCTGTGCCCAGCTCTGAGGATGGTGTGGATGGTGTGCAGGTGAGCATTATCACCTTTCCATATGTCAGGCTATGATGGAAAAGACTTTTTAAAGCAAAAGGCCTTCCAGGAGAATATAAGAGCAGCTGGACCCCTGGTTTTTCTGGTCTTGGTGTTTTCTTCACCAGCTGGATCCTTTCAGACAGAAATGTCTCATCGTTGGCTTCCATCCAGTTGTGTGGAACCTCATCAAAGCCATCAGTATCACCTCAGTCCCTGAACTGGACCTCAAGAGGAACTGAAAATCCCTTCACCCACAGGCCTCAGGAAGTTAGGATTTGCAAATAGGTCTTTTCTGTAGGACTGTAGAAAAAGCCCCATTTACCACCAACAAACCTAAAAAATCTCATCCCAAATACTTGAGCCCTTTTCCTAGCTGATGGAAATAATGAATATGTGATATGCTGATAAATCTTGCCTATGGTGCAATAAATCTGTCCAAAATTTTGTAGGAGTTCCCATACAGTGAACTATTTGGCAATAAATTATTTCATGTCATAGAAACAGGACAAAGCAATGAAGATGCTGTCACTGAAATGCAGAGAAGAAACTTCCAGCAAGAAATTTCCATCGAGTATTAATTTTATAAAATTATATATGCATAGTGCATATAAAATTACATATAAAATATATATTTATATAGGATCTCATTACAGGATATGCCAGTCATACAGGTTTATGTGTAGAGTACACATCCTACCCAACTAAAAAAATGTTACATGGTGATTTGTTGCTTTTAGCAAGTCTGCTCTTAAAACCACAGTTCATAACCTTGAAAATCCATGTTTTGAACTGGAATGTTTATAGCACGTTTTTTACAAGGCAGTTTTCTTATAAAACTATCTGTATGTTTAACATACCTATGAAAAAATACTTTCTTCCATTGCAATTGAAAATGGGTATTTTTTCACTAATTGGGAAGAGCTGTTTATCTGAAATACATTAATTTAATTGGTTTGGCAATTGTTTGTGAATTTGCACTCTGACAGAATAAGTAATTTGCATAAATAAATACTAAACCTCTGTCAACTTGGCTGACAAAAGTATTCTCCCTTTTTTAATTCTAAATTGCAGCATTTGCATTAAAAGGGACAAGCTTGATAAAAACAAGCCATGAAGAGATAAAATTGCCTTGGAAAGGAAATATGGAATTCACTTCAGCAATTTGTGTCCAAAACACTCTTTGCAGAGTTTTGTGTCACTTTGGCAGATTGGGTTGGTGTGTGCAGGAGAGTTTGACAAGCACAGAGGTACCAGAGAGAAAGATCCTGATTGTCAGCATCACAGAAACACTGTGTCACACCTGCTAAGCAAACAAATAGATGTGCAGTGAAATCTAAATGAGATTTAAAAACCTGGCAGAGAAGTAGCAATAGTGCCAATACAAGCCTTAACCTTCTGCTGGGGTTTCCAGTCGATGTCAGATGGGGTATTTGGGATATGAACTCTCAATGTGAGTGTGAGAGGGTGGAAACTTTCCACTCCTTTCTTAGCCGTGTCTTGGGTTGTGCACAGCACTGAGAAAAAACAGGTTGGCTGTCAGAGGCAGGCCCCCATTTGGGAGTGAAGAAAATCCTCCCTTTCTCTGGGAGTTCCCAAAGGGCATGACCAAGCTGGGCTTGGTGGGCAGCTGCTCAGCCAGACAGGGCACTGACCACCAGGGAATTTAGCACTGCACAGCCAAGGGACCCTGCACTGCTGCTGCTGCCCCAGCACAAGCATTTACTGTACAGATCTATTAATTACAAACGGAAAGCATCCATAGACTCAGGATAGCTGCAACATTTTCCCCAGGAATGTGGGAGATGTTTGACATTACCAGCTTCAAAGAGGGGGAAAGGGAGAGAAGGAATTTAATCCTGCTTGTGTATGAGGTAACATCAATTCCTTCCAGTCAGGAGACTGGGGCTTAATTGGTATCATATGGCTAACAAATGTACTCCAAAGCCAGCCTCATTTGATTGCTTTTTAATAACTAATAACTCTCGGTGGGAGTCCAAAATATGTATGTATGAAAAAGAGTGCTGGAGCTGCCTCTGTCGGCTGCCAAGATCACTGTTACTGAGGCAAATCTGTACCTTTTGCAGTCCTGGAATAGATACCAGCAGTGGCTGGACACGTACTCTCCCAGCCTGCCAGCCAGGAGTGTCTGCAAGAGCTGCAGAGAGGCTGGAGAGCAGGTCCCTGCTGGTGGCAGTGATGTCCACCCTGAAGGAAGGGTTAAATCCCTCCAGGTGCTCTCCCTTGCCTGCCCAGACCAGCTCCACATGGGCACACTTACCCTTGGCTGCAGGGCACATAAAGTTGTTGCCACTGGCAGTAATTCTGCAAGAAATCATTTTTCCCATTGAGTTCATTGCCTTGCCAAGTCACAGACCCCAAAGGGAGGAACTGTCCTCTGTGATGGGGCAGGAGAATGACCCAGGGTTTGGCTTTGGTGGCCCCATGTCACCTCCCTGCCCCCTCCCCAGCCTGGGCAGTGTCAGTGGCCACCAGCAGTGTCCCTCAGT
This sequence comes from Sialia sialis, assembly GCA_009812075.1. NCBI lineage: Eukaryota > Metazoa > Chordata > Aves > Passeriformes > Turdidae > Sialia > Sialia sialis. The sequence goes on along the minus strand of VRYO01002781.1, from coordinate 15,544,243 downwards.
GTCCCTCACTCCAGGAACTGCATAGAAATCAGCTGGATTCCCCTGAACAGCTGACTATAAAAAATGCTCTGCCTGAACAGCAGGATCCAGGTGCAAGCAGATTTTTACAGAGTGGGGTATATACAAAAATACAGCCCACTGACTAGCACTAGCTGGTCAAAAACTCTTCTTGCTGTGCTTGCATCTGGGTTAGTGTCAAAAGGAATTCAGATGGCTTGTGTGTATATCAGATGTAAAACTGGGAAAATTATACTTGGGATAATTCATATGTATTTGATTTCTATTGCTTAACAAGAGGATGTAGGAGCAAGCTTATTTAAAATGAGCTTGCAGAAGGGCATCAAAGTCCATATACTGAGAAAAATTAGTAAAGGAGCTGTCCTGGGATTATTGGAAAGACTACTAGGAAGACAGCAAATTAAGGAAAATTGAGGATACTTGATTCAGGGCAGAAAGAGGAAAACAAAACCCAGGCTGGATAATTAATGATGAAAACAAAATTATATCCTACTTGGGAAGAAAACAAACATATTCAAAGAGTGCAGGGGTGCTTCTGTGAATAGAGACTGATGTCTGTTCCTGTGAAGCACTGGCAATGTATCAAAATTAGTAGATAAATCATGAGCTTTAAAATAATTTCTCAGAAAAGCACAGGTGAAATGCTAAAAATGGCTATTTTGTGTTGAAAAAGGAAAGAAAAATGACTGCTGTGTCAATTGCCTTGCTATTCCTCCACTATTCCCCCATTTGCAAGCTAGCAGAGGTAACAGACACATCAGAGCACATCTGCCCACCCCATTTCCTACAGAGACACAATGGGACCAATTTATAAATGTCATTAATGGAAGCAGTGTCAGGAAAGATTCTGGACTGTTACCATTACAGTGAGTGGTGGCTTTGTTTTACACACAGACATGCTGATTTTACTTCACCTCTATAAAGCTGCCGTTGACTAGATTTTCATTAGGACTCACTAAATTGCACAACACCTTTGGCTTCCCACTTTGCCTGCTGCTCTTTGTCCATCATAGCTCAAAATGATAATGTTTTTCATTCTTGAGTGTTAGATAATCAAAAGATGCTGTTATTTCATAAATGTCCAATTAAAAAAAGCAAGACCAAATCAACCCAACAGAAAGCAACACCTATTGCAATGAAATTGCAATTTGTTGTTCTGGAAATAATTTCAGTAAAGACAGTTCATCAAGGCCCACAAGAACTAGCTTACAGCTCTTAAAAACAAGAGTTATTGAAGTTAATAATGAAGCAAATGATTGCTAATTGTAGCAGATGATTTTGGGCTGATTCTAAGCAGCAGTACAGTAAGATTTGCTGTACATGTATACAGTACTGAAAGACTTACAAAATCAACCTAAAAAATCCAAATCTAAATCAAGTAAACCAAGACTGGTCCCCTGATACAGGAATGGTACTGCTGTAGGAAAGAATTATAGGAAAGAAGGGTGATGTTCAGGTCTTTTTGGAAGACTGCAGGTGCTCACCACTGTGTGACAAGTTCCTCAGGCTATTTAAAATGCAGATTTCTTGACTCCTCTTCCTGAGGAGTGAGTTGTTTTAACCTCTACCATTTTACTCTGTCACTTGGCCATGATATTAGTAACAGGAATAGCTTACAGCCCCATGGGGATATAAAGAATCAATTCTGAGGGTTTATGCAATTATAGGTTGCACCTGTCACTATTTATTGTTACCTTTCATCTCAAAGGAGCAGCAAATCCTGGTAATTTGTTTCTTTTCCTGTTCTTTCTCTGCACTTCCTTAACATCACCATTAATGCTGCATTTCCAGATCCTACCCTTGGAAAACTGAGATGGTTCCTTGGCCAGAGCCTTGCACCAGCCATGGAGCTGCTCCACGAGAGGTCCCCATGGGCAGGTGAAGCCACCTTACCTCTGGTGAACGCCACCTTCAGTGCCAGACATGCCTGGCTCCCAGTGCTGATCCTAGGGCTCCAAGCCACAGCCATGGGGAGTTTCTGTCCCAGCCCTGTCCTCAGGGAGACTCAGGAAACGTCCCGATGTAGCACCACCACCATCACTTAACTGCTTCCACGTCACAGTAAGGTGATACGAAAATTCTTGTGTCTGAGCATGCAAAGGTGCACATTAAAAAGTCTGCTAATTTTTATGCCTCATAAATGTAAAACAGTCTTTAAGTTTGCTGCGAAAAAAATCCTTTTAAAATCTGAGATGTAGGACATGGAACAAATAGGATTTCAGAATAACAGCCTGGTTTCTATTATCTCAAGAATTCTATTATTGTTAATTAATAATTCTGCTTTGCCTTTCTTTGTTTTCAAGTCTTTTCAAGGCATGTGTTTCTGAAGATCTGCTGTTTTACTGCTCTCCTTTGATGAATATTTTATCACATAGTAATGAACATCTTTTAAGGCAATTGTACAGTTTACAACTGTTACACAGTGAAACATAAAGCAAGTGGGGGAAGCAAAAGCAGAATGCTATTAAACATTTAAACTTCTAGAAAAGATGGAGTGACATAATATTAATTTATTCTAATGCCAAGGCAGCATTTTGCCATTCTGCTCCTGCCTGCCACTTCCCTGAGTGGTGAGATTTGGCTGCTTGTGTGTGCTGATGCTGTTGCTACATTTTTGGGTGTGTGGCACAGCGGTGCCAGCGAGGCACAGCCATGCTCTGGGCTGGAGCACAGAGCTGGGACAGAGCTCACACAAGCCTGTGCCTCCGTTGAGGGCACTGCAACCTTCTCCCTGCCTGCAGTCATGGCAGCTGATCCAGCACTGGATTCATTTATGTCTGTGAAGGGCAATTTGAAAACCTCGTGGTGAGTTTCTGGTCTGAGCATGAGGCCATTGCTCCTCAGTGGCTGTGCTGGGCACATCCCACAGACACCCTCCTGATGCAGAACATCACCCCTGGGGGAAGCATTTTCAACACACATGATTTATTTACAGGCTGACAAAATGTAGGCCTTGGGGCTGAATATTAATGTAATAACCCTAACTGTAATAAACCAGCTGCTCCTCACAAGTGCTGCTCTCCCACAGCTTTCAATGTCCCTAATTTTTTACCCATATTCTTTTATTTCTCTCTAAAAGCAGTCTTGTGTCAAGCAGCCTTTGGTGTTACTGTTTTGTTTCAGGAGCAATTCTTGTGTTCTGCTAAAGTCAGAGGCTTGTAAACTGTTTGTGAGACCGTTTTGAAGTTTTTGAGTTTTTGGGGTTTTTTAAACATTCATAAGAACAGCACTACATGCAGCACTCCCCTGAACAGCACGCTGGTACCACAGATTTGTCACCATTACATGACACCCCCAGGGAAGCTTCACACAGTTCAAATGCAGGAGTTCTTTCTGGTGGAGGAGCACATTTTTGTGGTGTGTATCAGCCATGATATGCTAAGTTTTCCATTTGGGGCAGACATAAGCACAAGGATACATATTCAGCTGCACAATACTGCCAGAACAGGAAAGAACAGGGTGATTTTATCCATTATCACTGTAGTACAGTGAAGAATTTTGCATGGAGGAGTAAACAGATTTTAAACAGCTTTAAAGATTTACTACCGATTTTTAAAAAGTGCATGTGCATAATCTATTAGCTTTGCCACATATTATCTTTGCATTCAATTGTTTGATAGGGTTCACATACAAATTAGGCAGAGAAAAATGAGAATATCAGATGGTTCTAATGAGGTAGATAGATTTAAAAGATGAAAATACTCCGATTTCTTTGGAGCAAAAGCCACTTCCAAAGACACAACAATGCACAGAACAGAGCACTGCTCTGCCTGCTATGGTAATTCCCAGCTCCTGGAGAGCCTCTTACTACATTTTACTGTGTCCTCTTACACAGTGCATTTACAGCTGCTATCCTTGAAGTGCACACAAGAATTTTTAACTGCATACTCACATACAAGTAGAACTGCTTGGGTTTTCTCCTGGTGTTGTTCTGCCCTTACCTGGCACCTGTGAGCTGCTTCCAGACCAGCATTCCTGAGTCCCTGCAGTGAGCTGATGGGGAGGCACAACACACCGAGACTTGAAGCTGAGGGAACACAGAAAGGTTAGGAAATTGCTGTCACTGTCTCAGCATTTCAAATGGCATTACTCTTGAGCCCAGCATTATTACTATTACCTCATCTCTGTAAACATCCAAAATCCAGTGCCCTGGAGCCCCTTTCCTTCACAGGCTTTCAGTGGGGCCCATGGGCTATCAGCCTGAGCACTGAAAATCAGGGGTGGGAATAACCAAATGAAACCTCTCTGCTCACCTCCTCTGCAAGAATCCTCTGACACTTGTGGGGCCACCAGCCCATCCAAGGCAGGCAAGGCAGGAGCCAGCTCAGCACTGCTTTGCCTTTGGCTGTTGCAAACACTGTTGGAACGTGCCTGGCCACCAGTTTCACCACTCAGGGAAGCACCAAGTAAGATGAAAGTGCAAAGAAGAGAAGGGAAAGGGAAAGAAACATTTATTTTTGGACATTATAAGAAAATATTTTAAAAATCACTGATGTTGGCAAGGAAAAATACTTGATTTGAGGTTTGCAAGTGAGCAATTATATTTTTAAAGCTGGCATGAAGCCTGCCCTTTGTCCCACAGGATCTAATCCAACACCAGCTGAAATAACTTGACCATGGATTTGCACTTGGACTTCCATGTAAGTTAATACTTTACATAAAAACTCACATCTGAAAATTACCCAATAGAAATGTTTGTAATAACTACCTTTCTATAAAAATACGCCTCCATATTTTTAGAAGCATTTTAAGTGTTTACTATAAAATTTTATTATATATTAAACTTAATTACCCAAATTAAATTCTCAATTATTATACCTGTGCACGCTGTCGTATTCTTTGCTTCAGTAATGCCAGACAGTATAGTGATTTGGTGGCATTTTGAAATTTTGATTGCATGCATTCAGGTATTTCAAGCTGGTACTGAACTAATGATAGAGCCTGGTTAAGCTTTAGTATTACTTACAGCAACCACACAGGCTCTGTACTGCCAATCAAGGCTGGCAACAAACCCCAGGATTTTTTGGAAGACAGACAGCAGTGATCAAACAAATGGGACTGTCTGCTAGGTTCTAATGTTGAATCAAAAGCAGATTTCCATTTTGAAGCCAAATCTTTCTCAAAACCAGGTTTTCATCGATGAAAACATTACATCACCTTGGGGGGGGAAGAAAAAGGATACAATAAGAAATTTTAAGGCAAATAAGCCTTATAGTTTGCCAAGTATATGACTGCTGACAATTAATTTCATTTATGCACTTATGGAACATCTTTTACATTCTTACACCCAGCGTAATAACCTCCCCCCCCACACCCTGAGTCTCCACAGCACTAAACCACCAAAATAAGAAGTTACGTTCTAATTATTTGAATTTGAAATCTGAGTTCCCCGCTACTCTAACTATTGTAGCAGGCATATATTTTCTGGTAAGCTCACTGATGAGCTCTGCTAGCCATACAAATAACACAAACATAATTCACTGCAAAGATATGCCCCTTTCAGAAACCACTTCATTTATTCCTTTCAGTAGCTGAAAAATCCAGGCATGAAATAATGTTTTCCAGCTATGCTTTTTCTCATATTTATGGTCTCTTTGGTGAAATCAAAGGAATGCACTTCTATGTAATGGGGCATAGTTTGAATGGGGCACAGTAACCATCACACCATAAAATTTAGAGTTGGGCTGCTTGATTACAAAAGCATGTTCTCACTTCAGCCTTTGCACAATGCAGCTGTTTAAATCACCAGGAGTTTAAAAGTGGAGTCACTTGAGAACTAAAATTGCATGTGATGGCAAAATGAAAGAAGATATTAAGTTTGGGCCGCCAATTTCAGAGCAATTTCTAGAAGTCTGAGAGTTTACTGATAAAATTATGAGATGAAGAACATGCAGCAGTCATTAAAATCCTTTCCTTTTGCTTGCAAAGATTTCTTATCTCAAGACCTTGCTGTGGGACTCATTGGATTTAGAAACAGGTACCAAAAAGCAAGAACAGAGTAATGAGATTTTTGATGAATGGAGCCTTTAACTCCTGCTGGTTTTCTCCTGAGACATGCTCTCTGCTACTGCCACTCGAACATGAATAAATGTTCATTTATTACTGTGTAGGACAAAATCTTGCAATCCCTACTTGGTTTAAAAATGTTCATGACATGACAATCCCATGTAAATTTTCAAGTACAGCACGCTAATGCAATGACCACCCTCCTTTTCCTTAAGGAGTTGAGCCTGGAGAATGCTTCTGAGAGACTTCACAGCAGCTTTCTAGTACTGGAAAGGAGCTTATAAAAATGTGGAGAAGGATTTTACACAGGCAGAGAGTGCTGGGAATGACTTCAAACTAAAAGAGGAATGATTTAGATTTGATGTTAGGAAGAAATTCTTCTCTGGGATGGTGGTGAGCACTGGCAAACCCTTTGGAGAAGCTGTGGAAGCCCCATCCCTGGAATTGTCCAAGGCCAGGTTGGATGGGGCCCTGAGCAACCTGGGCTGGTGGTAAGTGTCCCTGCCCATGGCAGGGAGTTGGAATTAGATGATATTTAAGGTCTCTTCAACCAAGTAATTTATGAGTTGATGTTGAGGAACATTTGTACCATGGTTTAGTTTGGTCAACGGAGCCACCTCTGAAGGTGCCCGGGGGGCTGGCCAATCCCCACTATGTTCCTCTAGTCTGGGAGCATGAGACAGAAAGGGGGGGAGGTGACACCAGACACTCTAAGTTACAATAATTGCCTTGTTATAATTCCTACAGGGTTTTTTTCCATACTCCTCCACAGAAGCACCCAAAGCATGTGAATATCCTGCCAAGGACCCTCAGGGTGACATGTGACTCATTAAAACTCAATAAATGCAGGTTTAATAGCATGCTTTTGCTGCTTTTCCTTACTTCAGATGCTAAATAGCCCTGTATCTTTTTTCTCAAGGTAATTCCCAGTTTGCCAAAAAAGAGAGAAGAGCACACTTCCCCACCCATATATTACATACTGAAAACACAATCATTTATTTTTATCGGAAATATGTAAAACGATTGCTGTGATTATCAGAGCTCATGCCAAATCAGTGTCTCCTCAGGATGACATCTCAGAGTTCTCCAGATCTCATGTCAAAGCATCAGTTGTCTCCCATGCGAGGCATTTTCTGCAGGGCAAAGACCAGTGCAGAGTCTGTCCTCCACTCTTTCCTGAAGCTACTCACACACTTTCCACAGGAAATGCAATTTAAGGTTTACCAGACGCCATTGCAAGTCTGCTCCTCCTGGTTTTCCTATGCTAACAAATCCTCTGCCTGTTGCCAACAGAATATTGGTAAATCCAATAGCTTCCAAAACCCTGTGATAACTGTGGGGCATCTGCAGCAGCACAGAGATGAGCAGAGCTTTTCAACCTCAAAACTGTTTTATTTGGAAATGAGTGGAAAGCCATTGCTGAACCAGAGCATCACAGGGAAATAAGGGCACAACACTTCTTTCTTTTCAGCTGTTAAGTGGTTATAGAACATTTTTTCTGCATTTGCAGCTATTGTTTTTCTCCTTTCTATTAAATCTGGGTGTATAGTACTTCAGATCCTTTTGATTTCCACCTGCATGAAATTTACACACATCTTGCATGGTCTGACATCACTTAATCTGAAGATTAGAGTTAATTCTCTGTTTTACCTGATGAACCCCACTGAACTGATCACACTTGCTTCTCTCTCTGGCTAAGATGCACACAGCTGCTCATCTAAAGCATACAAATTATCTCATAGCCTAGTTATGCTGCTGACACAAGGTCATGAAAAATGTGCCAACAAAATAGAATCCCCAGCGCTCCAGCAGACAACAACGAACCTCATATTTCACTATAACTTGGCAATTAAGGCAGAAGAAATACCTCAGGAGAGGAGCCGTTCTCCAGGATTTCAAGCAGAACAAACCACTGCTGCTGAATTAGCTGAGACCCACTGCAGTGAGCAGGCAAAATGTGAACCATGCTGAAGTGCTCTGTTCTTAACCTTTATAATGGCATAAATTAGGATTCCTGTAAGTAAGGCACAGGGAGTGATGAGATCTGCTGCACAAAACTGTGCTCAGCACGGCTCAGCATCACTTCCCCTACAAACAGCTGCAGTGCCACTGCCCTGCCAGGCACCCACAGCCAGGGTGACAGGGCTGTCCTGTAGGAGCGTGGCATAGCTGGGGGTGACAGGGCTGTCCCCTGGGAGCACCCACAGCCAGGGTGACAGGGCTGTCCTGTGGGAGCACCCATAGCTGACAGTGACAGCCTGTCCCGGACCCAGGAGTGCTCCAGAGCCCCAGACACATGTGAGCCCTCTGGCCCCATCACCCTGGCACCAAGGCATGGATGACCTGAGACAGGAAGGAGGTGGATGCACCCCAGCAGAGACCTGTAATGAATCCATGACCAAACTCTAGGCCATGATTGCAGTGAACTCCTGCAGACTGCAGGAAGGAGCCTTTCCCTCTCTGCTCAGCACAGCCCAGTGCAGTGCTGCCGGGGAACAATGTATTTTTCTGACAGGCCAGGCAAATTTAGTCAGAGCACAGTACCTGCAGAAGACACTGCAATGGCCCAGGGAACAGAGAGGGCTCACTGAAGTGACAGCCACCTCGTCACAGGGACACAGGGACAGGCAGAGCAGTGGGTGCAGGGATCCCACAGCTCCTGTCACACAGACCTGCCTCCAGCTCACCCAGGTCAGTTCTTTGCTGCACCGAGGACTGTGAGAAACATGGAAGGGAGGCACAAATGCTGCTATTCTGTGTGGCCAGGGCTGACTTGAAAAGACACAAATAACATACCTGGAAACCCCAGAAACAATCAGGTCCCAACCCATTTAGGAGAGCCTGGGCAGATGTGAAGCATAGTCTATTAGTCAAGCAAAGTTTCAGATTTCACCTGTTCCTGCACTGGAAGAGGCCTGACATATTTTATGGACACAAAAATATCCCACAGTTGACTGTCATCATTTAACCTCATCTTTCCTTTATAGAAGAGTTTCTTTTGAAGTTCCTCTGTGTATTTCATTATTGTCCTGAGATCTGGAAAAGCTGTTGTTACTTGAAACCATGAGATCTGGAATCCATTAAAGATGAGACTGAGCCAGGGAGAACTGGCATGGTACTGAGCACTCAGCCACAACAATTCAACCCAACTGTGCAAGAAAACCTTGATTGATTATGTCCTCAGTAATTATGTCTAAAACTATTTATACTCTGTAAATGAGAGGTAACTAAATTGAAATAACAAATTTTAAATAGGAATAACACACTTCTTCACATTCGTTTGACCTGTATCAACTGTATAAAATTACAATTCACTAAGAATGAAATCCACTCCTGTCCATCATTCTCAGAAAAATCTATACTGCCCGCAGGAAAACATACCAGCCACATGATGCATTATTCATGGGATTATAATGTTTCCTCTCTTTCCAAGAGCAATAGCATTTGCAGGAATATAACAGAGAATATAAGGAACAATGCAAATCAAAGCCAAACAGGTAAAAGCTACCACCTAGTGCTATCTTCCCACTCCAATGATGGAAGTTGGGAAGGAAAGAGATGCTCCAGTCTGCACAGTAGCAGCCCCCTGCGGAAGGGACACTGATTCTGCACCATGTGACAGGTGCAGTCACTAAGAGTCTCTCCTTTGCCATCAGAGCTGGGACCTTGCTGTGCCCTCCCACCCTCTCCCCCAGGATCACCAGCCCATTACCAGCTCATCCCATTTGCAGCACAGTCAGCATGTGCTTCACACTTGTACTTCCAACTCATCTCACAACCCCTTTCCAGAGAAGGCACCACAGACATGGTAACATCTCTCCAAACACACAACTATTTTCAGTAAATCATTGTATCTGCTTAGAGCCCTGAGCAAAATAAATTACAATCCTAACTGCAGAAATTCTTGCAGCACTTGCACTGAACTGCAGCCACACAAGAGTGTGAGAGAGATCCCAAACTTGAAGCAAATCAAAGCAGACACTCTGCCCTGCCGCCCAGGGGCACAGCACCAGTGTCTGTGTCCTGCTGGGAGGGAGGGATGAGCCCCCTGCACAACTCTGCCTTTCCCCAGCCAACGATGATCAATGGCACATTGAGAGCGAGGAAGCATTTTAATGGACTTTAACAAAAAAGGAACTTTAAAAAACACCCTGTATCTGTTTAAAATTACATTAGAAAGAAAGGCATAATGAGTGTCTCTACTTTCACTAAAGGATATATTCTCTTATTGTACACTCTGGTCTACAGGACAACAACCATATGTTCAAGTTATCACTTCCCAATTACATGCAAATTAAGAATTCACTGCCACAGGGAAAAATGAGCCCAACCATGTATCATTCTTAGAGCAGCCAATTGGGCATGGAGTGGGATAGTTCTGGTGGTAAATGGTAAATAATGCACATGGTACATCAAATTTTGCATGTAGACAGACAATTTAATTTGCTTCCTACTGAAAAAGGGAGAACTTTTAAAAAATAAACCGTTAATATCAAGACTAACATGCAAGACTGCCTTCACATAGCCACCTACACATAGATGTTACATATATCCATTATACAGTGAATATTTAACAATCATCACGTTTCAAGATGTGTGTGTGCAGGTATGTATGAATAGATATATCCATACATGTGTACACAGACACACAGAGAACCTTACAATTAAAATAAAATTCACTGTGAATTTCACTGATATAAAGGTCTCAAAACTTCTGACAACAACATATCTAAAGTTTTCTAAGAGACTGATAAGGGGGTGCCATTGTATCAAAGGCTTCTCAGTCCCATACCATTTATTTGCAAGTTTTAGGAAAATTAAACAAAAGTCATTGGCAAAATCCTACTGCTTTTTCATGTAAAACTGAAGTAATTCACTGCAGGAAAGCTAAGGAGTAGAACCAGCTGCAGAGAGTTTTGTTTGGGGAGCTTGTTGTGTTTTTGGTTATTTCTTCTTTTTTTTTTTCTTTTTTTTTTTAACAAAATAAAACATTCAGCTGTTCTTAGGGGCCTTTGAGTTTAAACATGAAAGAAATTACTCTGTGCCTTTCTCCATCCCCCTGGGCTAGAACCCCCATGCACATCTAAGCAATCTCATGCAATCCATGCTCATAGTGCAGTGTTGCTCTCCCCAGGGCACAACCACCATTCACTCACAGCTCCACAGAAAACTTGGTAGGAACAATATATTTAGACTTCAGAGCTTGAAAATCGAACAAATTTACTCTGTACAGAGTAACAGTTTACCTTTTGTAAGGTAGTTAGAAAAACTGTGACAATCACCTTGATATAACCATGATGAGGCTAAGTAGTGGTGCTGAGGCATAATGACCTAAATGCTCTCTACTTTTTCCACACTTCTAATAACACACAGATATCCTGACCCTTTCTACTCTCCCCTAGAAGCATAAGAGGGAAAGAAATCCTTTACATGTTTTCCTGGCTTACACTGAAGGAACTCATCAACCCACAGCGGGATGCAGCAAGATCCAAAACTGGACTCTTTGTAGTTGAACAGGAATGACTTTAGCCAACTGGAAGTTACTCCTGATGGAAACTTTATGATTTTTCTTTTCCAGCAGATTAATTGAAGGAAAAGTTTAACTTGATATTTCATTCCAGTATCTACTGGCAACTGATAATCAGTGATAACTGCTATGCTAGCAATTCAGGATTGAAAGCATTTCTCCTTCTTGCAAATGGCATCACACATTTGGAATTGATAATGCAGAGAGAGATTTGGCCTGAATTCCAAATTATCTAAGGATCCAAACCCATGATACTGATTATTTTTCAAATCTCATGTTTTCAAAGACAAACTGCAGTTCACATTCCCTCATATTCCCTTGCATGTTTGAACTATTAGAAAATAGCTGGTTCATGTTTCAAAGGGTCTGATTTTCTAATAAAAGGACTAGAATTGTCTCCTTTATATTTCATTTTTATCATGAAAAATTCTCAGCTAATCCACAGCCTCCAATTGCTAAGGAATTATCACAGATGCCACAGTCTCAAGTATCTTTGGGAGAACTCCCTAACCCACTGTAAATCAGTACATCTGTAAAACAGAAATGTAGACTGTCCTGTATAAGAAAATAAAAATGAAAAGACAATAGCAAAAACCCCAACAAAGGTATTCTTCACTCAACCCACACTGGCAGATGACTTAGGGAGACAGCATATTTCCAGAAGGTCCCAGCACATTAGAGGAAAGATCATAATTAAAAATCAAATGATCACAGAAACATAGAATTATTTAGGTTGGAAAAGATTCTAAGATCATTGAGCCCAACCATTAATCCAACACTGCCAAGCCCACCACAAACCATGTCATC
>VRYO01002781.1:15445523-15530885 GCA_009812075.1 Sialia sialis | reverse complement strand
CCCAAAACTGGACACAACACTCTCGAGACGCAGCCTCACCAGGGTCCAGCACCAGAAAGTCATCTCATGAAGACTGATGCAATAATTAAATGGAAATAAATTAACATTTTCATTCCACTACATGAAATAAAAACAGAATCCACATACATAAAAACACTTAGCTTACACGGGAAAGACATATTAAAGCTAAAAGGTTTAACTCAAAACTTTTTTTTATTAAAGTATGAATGCATTTATGCTGGAGAACAGTTTACATACATTGTAAAGCAACAAGCATATTTTCAAGAGGTGTGGGCCCTCCTCAGTACATCTCCATGCTCAATCTACATGCTTTACCACTGGACTCACACATACACTCTCACATACAAACACAGAGACACAAAACACAGACATAGAGCTATCTGCTTGGATTAGCTTTCTTTTAAGGCTTCTGTAAGGTGCCCTAGTGCCCCTAACATTACCATAATTACAAACAAAATTGTACAAAGGAGCAGCATTACTTGCAAACTATTGATCTGCTCTCGGCCTTAAAAAATATCAAGTGAAACAAGTTTTTCCTTTATTTGAGTTTTATTAAACATCTGCATTTAAGAAAGGCATGACTGTATATCTGTGAACAAGGAAAGATACGGGAATCTTAGCATGAGGTTCTCAACCAGAAGAGATGTTCAAACCTGACTCCCAAGGGACCATGTCCTCTGATCTTTGCAGTGAGGCAGCCCTGTGTGGTGAGACACTGCCAGCTCCATCCCACCAGGGTCACCCAGCAATGGGGGAAGTGGGGACAGAGCTGTGCCCACCGTGCTCAGATCTCATCACACCTGAGGCTGATGAGAAGCCACAGTTCAAACACGGACACACCCAAGTGTCCCTCAACTCTTCCCAGCAGGGCCCCTCCTGTGGAGCACATCAGGGCAGGGTAATGCACAGACAGCAGGGCTGATTTGCTGAACCCCCAGCCCCCAGTGAGTATTTCTGCCCACCCCTTTTTGGTATCCTGCAGTACACAGTCTGAAACTGCAACTACTGGTGTTGGGTGAAAGATGTGGCAGCAGGTACATTAAGAAAATAGGTACAATGAATAAAATAAAGGATAGCATATGATAAAATGTGTACATACAAGCATCTTTCATTTTTTATCTGTGAAATGTGAATTAACTGCAGAATGCCAGGCCATTAGTCTAAAAGGCTATGTATGGCTGTCTTAGCCTACCTACAGTCAAAGGATTTGTGTGCTGTATCATGGGGAAAGATTCTTCAGAAACCATTAGGGCTTTCCAGGCCTACTTGCTCTTGTGCAGCAGCATCAGCCCGCAGCTAGGAATGCCAGAGAAGCAACTAATAAAATTGCCTGACCAGTCTCATAGGACAAATAGGAATGACTGCACTTCATGGTGTGCACCTGAACTACAGAGACAAAAAAGGGACAGTGATGGGTGGGTGACAGAGGGGTGTGGGTAGGGAGATTTTTTTTTCTCATTTCTACAAGAGCAGCAGATTGCAATGCAACGTAATTACTTTAATGATGCATATCTGTGGGTTCCAAATTGCTCTTCTGATTTAAAAAGCTGGTCAGACAAGTGTTTGGCAGTCCTTTCATTACCCAGTTTCAATTGTTGCTTATTCATCTATCAGCTCTCATTCCTAAGCCATTTCTGCCTTTGCTGAACCATGAATGAGTTCAGTCAGCCATCGTCAGATTCAAATTCGTGAGACACTTCCTCTGATGAGCTGTTCCTGTGAATCCGGCCATCGCTTTTCATGCTGTGAAAAGTCTTCTTAAAGGCCTCCATCATGGCATGGGCCAGCTTCTTGGCCTCCAGCTTGCTCTCACACTCCACAGCATGGCAGTCCATCTGGTAGGAGAGGTCATCGTTGATCTCCCGATAGACCCAAGCGAAGATGTTGGGGCTGACGTTGTGGTCAGCAGTGCAGTAGGCGATCCGTGCCACCTGGAAGGTATCCATGTGCACTGTCGCCTCACCTTTGAGGTCCAGGTGATGCAGCCACACTTGGAAAGGGCGAATTTCCAGAAGGGCATTAGCTGGGTAAACATCCTCCCTGGTGAGCGTGTGCTTCTTCCACAATTCAATGACTGGCTTTTCTGTGCAGCCTGATAAAAATTGCATCCCAGATGTGGAAACCTTACCCAAATATGTAACCTGCAAAGAAGAGCAAAGACAGGTGAAAACACAGAGAGCAGATTCTGGTGGCACTGTCTGCCATCCTGGGGAGTTTCACTGGAAAAATAAATGCACACACCTCCCACCACAAACTCCCTGATTTCCACATCATTTTCAGTAAAATGGTTTTTAAACTGCTATCCAAATATTTTCTTTTGCAGATGCTGACTTCACCATTCAAACCCAGAGATTAAAAATGCCCAAGTGTCTGAATTTCAAGGTGTTCCACTTTCTTCACCTCCCCTAGAAAAGCCAGCTTTAGAGCCCATGACAACCCCAAGCTCATCTTAGCAAGTGTAATTGTCTTTGGAGCAGGTCCCAGGTAATTGCAAATGCAAAGCACCTTTTTTTTCTTCATACTTTATTCAGATTATTTATTTGTATCATATTTCAAACATTAGTATTAGGGAGATGGAGACACTCTCAGCTTGATAATGCAAGGCTGCAGGAGTCAGAAAAGCATGATCACAGCAGAGGATTTTAAACTGATTGAATGTTTCTTTTCCAAAATGATCCTGTTTTTCCACCACTTTTGCTACTTCTACTTAAGTATTAAGCCAGGAATAGCTCAAAGCTGTTTAAAACTTTCAATATGAGCAGGGCTGAGATATTTGTTACATTAATTTAAGAAAATATGCTGCTAAAAAAGCTAGTAATAAATCTAGCTAGGTTTAATCACATCATCTCCCTGCCTTCCTGTCTAGTCCTTTTGAGTAAATATCCTGTTAGCCAATCAGCACAGAAAAGCAAGGTGGTTTTAGTGCCTTTACGGTAATTTGTTCACCAAATACCAAATTCACTAGGAGGTCCACATCAAAATTCTGTATTCAACCCGAATACAGCAGTACAGAAACATTCCCTAAATCTGTGCAGCTACTAATGAGGCTTCCTTCCACTTACAGCTGAATGGATTATTTTATCTGGTAAAAGGGATTTTCTCTAGGAAAGACAGGTCAATGCCAAATAAATGCAATTATGCAGATCATTCTATTTATTGTTGTGGTCAGGATGGTCCATTTAAGAACAACTATATGAAAACAAAATTGTTCCTCATTCATCTCTTGCAGTAGCAACTGCTTGAGACAGAGTATTTTACCTCTTGCTTGAGGTCTTGCAACCTCCTCTACATTTTACTCAAGGCATTTGAAGGCAAAAAGTAATCACATACACTTTCCAAACTAATTTCTTCAAAATTCTGCATTAAACACACAGTATAGGTTATTTTTATGTTGTAAATGTGTTAAGAAATGTAAAGAAAAAACATTTCCACATGTAAGCATGTAAAAAAAAACATAACCACAAGAAATATGGGATTTGCAATCCATGCAAACAAAATTTTCCACAAAAAAAAAAAAAATTGTTGCAAGCTTCATACATGTTAAACTCAGAGGCCTAAATTAAGCCGTAATTAAGGAAAAAGCTTACAAAACTTTATTGGAAGTCAGCATGGCTTAATCATGCTTGCCAAAAAAGCAATTTCATAGCACTGACATTTCAAAATGGGAAGTCTTATTCTTTGCCTATAAATATTCATGATTTGCACTGGGAATATGTTAAATCTTATAAAGCTTTCTATTTTTTTGGAACAGTGGGAAACACAACAGCTAGAACAGTTAACAAGGCAAGACCTACCAGTGTTTTTGCCTTATTTTATTTTATTAGTGATGAGAGTTGAGTTCCCTAAAGTACTGTAGAAAAATTTAAAAGAAACCTCAGAGTTCACAGTGCCAACTAAACACATACAAACAGCACATACAGGACTTAAGAGAAATGTGTCTGCAGCATTCTGGGGGGTCTTTCAACATATGTCCAAAGTCAGATTGCTTTGAAGAGAGCAAAATCATTGTGCAAATTTGCACGTTCAATATATTCTCCAAAGGTTCACTCAGCATTGTTTCATACTCACAAGCCAGCTAACAAAAGACTGTAAAAAAACACTGTAAACTGACACTTGGGGTCAAATTCAAAGCCCGTGCAGCATCAGAAGTCCTTCCCTAAATTCAAAGATATTTGCACAAAGACTTTAAACCCCAAGGAACAGTGAAATAGCCTCTTGCTCGTGCACTTTGTCACTGCCCAAATGCAACTCCCAAGTGATGCTCAGACAACTTCAGCAGTCAAGGAGCAAGATCAGAATAAGCTGTCACACAGCTGCATAGATTGAATTTAATGTTCTCCTCTGTCCCCTCTGCAGCAGCTTACTGCAACCCCCTGTTGGCCACCAACCCATGTGTGGCCTGCTCAAGAGTGAAGTTACAAAAAATAATGGATTTCCCTAAAATAAAAGTAGTTGTATTTTAAGGAAAAAAAAAAATATCAGTTAATTACTCTGTAAGCACCCAATGCAAAAGTAACTAATAATAAGGATGGAATTCTGGCTTGTTTACCAAAATGGGAAGTACTGGTCTAATTTACTGTCCCAGTTCTGTCACAGTATAACTGTGTAGGAACCTTTGGAAAGTTGCTTCTTTTAACATCACTTTGAACCTCCATTATATAAATCTCATTTTCCTTTGAGGACACACCATAAATATTTATAAGGTGCTTAGACATTACAATAAGGAGTTCACAGGGAAGAATAAACAAAGCCTCAAGTTTAGAGTTTCTCCTGCACTGTAATCTTATACAGAAACACCAACACCTACTAGTGCCTGCTACTTTTTTGTTTTGTAAATGAATGGTCTCTTTTTTCCCTAGTTGAGACATAAGCATTTGGCAAGAGTAGCATCATTGAAGCTCTTGGTGAACAGATGTCTAACATTTCATCACAGCATGGCTCCCTGCTAAAACAGAACAGGGATACAGGGCTGGTGAGACACCTCCACTCTGACCCACTACAAAGTACAGTAATTTCACGATTATAAGCTGCACCCTTTTCCTTGAAGAATCCAGCCTACCCCAGTAGTGCAGCTTATATTCAGGTGCGGCTTATCTATGGACAAATCCCAGTGAAATGCCAATCCGGAAGTGAGAGCTTGCTGGAGGGCACCTGGGGCTGCCTTTAAAGGCTTCGCTGGTCTATGAAAACTGTTTGCAACTTGAGCACCTGGCACCAAACCCAGCTGGCAGCGATTCTGTTACTAATTTGTTACTTTGTTACACATGGACCCTCACTTTAAAAAAATATTAAAAATAATAATAATAAAAAAACAAAAACGAACAAACAGACAATAAAAAAACAAACCAAAAAAACAAACAAGTGCGGCTTATATATGGACAAATCCCGTGGTCTAGCCAGCTACCAGGAGGTGCGGCTTATAATTATGAAATTACTGTACTTCTCCCTGAGCTCAGAGTTACCAGGTTATTCCACAAGCAGTGCTCCCTGCATTTGGGTTCCTGCCTTGACACATCTCACAGCATATCTACCTTTTTTTAAATGCTCAGAAACCACTGACCACACCACACCATTACACTGAAGCTATTACAGTACAACCATCTTCCTTTTCAATTTCAAGTTTGCCAACCAAAGGTCAAAGAACAGATTATTCCTTTCATTATCAGATGGAAAGAAAGCTATTTTGAGGCAAAAATTTCCACTGGTGGTCTTTCCCATTAAAATCATTGATATCTTATCAGTGTGAAGGCAGCAGGTATTACAAAAAAGACCCCAAAATAAAACAGAATTTCATCTTTAACACTCATAAGAACCAGATGTGAAGGGCACAGGAAGACATTAGTAGCAGCAGTAGTGATACTACAGTTATCATTGCAGGTACGAAACAACACTGAAGTGCCTGAACAGCATCAACTCCACACCTTTCTTGATCAGAGAGTGATCACACACCAAGACAGGCAAAGCCACAGTGCAGGCTGAAAGCCACATCTGTGATAATACAGCTCTGACCACCAGCAAAAGTTCACGAGGACTGAATAATGCTTTTTCTTCCTCTGAAACTCTGGAAGTCGCTTGGCAGCAATCAGTCCAGGAAAATTACTTATCATGCAAGTGTGGCATGTCTATAGCAAGTGTCATCCTATACACAGTGAGGCCAGGAGCTTTACTGCCTCCCCTCTTGTTGTTAAGCACTGGAACAAGCTGCGCCGGGGAAGTGGTGGAGTCACCATCCCTGGAAGTCTCCAAGAAACAACTGGTCATGGCACATAATGCCAGGGTTTAGTTGACAAGGTGGGATTTGGTCAAAGGTTGGATTTGATGATCTCCGAGGTCTTTTCCAATCTTAATGATCCCATGATTCTAGCCTCAGTGCAAGGCAGAGTAGCTACAGGTTGGTTGTAACAAGTAAATTATGATCAGGATGTTGCAGCCTTTACTTGTTTTATTTTCTGGACACCACATTTTTAGTGAGAAAAGGAATGCAAATTCAGCTCAATGCCACTGTGCTAACTTTAAATAGTGAAGGCATTCTCTGTAGTATCTTCTACCAGGGATAAGAGTGCATTTCTTTATGGCCCTTTTAGTTCTTTGGTTTGTGTGTTCCATCTGTCCCACAAATTTCTGGGACACAAAATTTCTGGGACACCTCACGAAAATTCCTTGTGCATGTCCACTATCTTTCCAGCCTTTCTATGGCAAATTTCATCCTCTGGCAAGCCACTGTCACCAACCATGACATAAAAAAGCACTTGAGGCTTCAGCACTTCTCTGCTTGCTAGCAAGCATTCAAACCTTTTCAAAAAGCCAAGATGTTCTGAAGAGCTCCTTATTTCACCCTAGAGATTGGCCAACACCAGTGTCAGTATCTGGCAAAACTGTCTTCAATTGAAAAATGCTGTGCCTTTGCCCTTTTGTAACGCAGCTACACCCATGTGACACATAGAGACATCTCATGTCAAAGGACATGAAGAATAATTTATGTCATTTTTCATGCACTCTCCTGGAAACACAGATATTTCTGAGTATTTTGACATTGCTGTTTTCAGCCTCTTCACTCCAATAATGTATAGTGAAAATGTCTTTTAGTAACTATGGTCAAGAACTTACAACTTTGAAAAGACCAGTAGAGCAGCTGCCATAGACATTTGCACTTCTAGCACAGTATGATTTGTCAGAAGTAATAAGAGGTTTTTCCTTTTCATACTTTCCTTTTCCTCTTTCATCACTGATCTCACATTGTTCATAGGAGATAAAGAGCAGCTCAGCTCCTCCACGTGTGGATCTGACCTCAGATCTGACTCCCCAATGGATCACATGTCCATACTGCTCCTATCTCACAGGCTTCACTTAGGCACCTAAAGTTATGACTTTTTCTACTTCTGTTCCCTATCCCCATTCCATAGCCTAGCAGTGCTCCAAGAAAGCAGATCCAAGCTGTAAAGACCCGTAATTACTGCATTACAGGAGGACAGATGCTCTCTTGGCACAGGAACACATACCTCACAGGACTCTGGGCTCTCTCACTATTCAAGACCATGATCAAAAGACCATATGTAAAATTAACTCCTTGGTCATTTATTTAATATAAGCACTTCTTCCATACCAAGTAAGAAGGGTTTTTGTCAGTAAAATCAACACTGAAAATGAAAAAAAATATATAAAATAGAGCACTGACCTTGAGCCAGCAGGTATTTACTCTGCATATTTGTAGTTATCAGAGGATGCCCTAAAGGATCTTGAATCTTGAGCAAATCTTAGTAGTAGCCGACTGTCTCTTTTGTTGATCAGTGTTTTAAAATAAACATTCCTTTAGCCTCAAATTAGGTCTAGTTACAACTGATTATGTTTGATCAAGACAGTAGATATTCCTCACAAAAATGAGGCAAACAGAGGTAAATGAGACATTTTCGACCTGAAAACAGAATTGCTCCTGTGGCACCTTCAGGATACGTGGCAATGAAGAAAGTGACTGTGCATCTTAACACAGACCCTCCAGTCAGTAAGTAAACCATCACAGAATCATGGAAACTCCACCACTTCCCTGGAAAACCTGTTCCAGTGGCTGAAGTTTGTCAGTTTGTCCCAGCCAAGCAAGAACCACCAGCCTAAAGATTGAGTAAACTTGCAGAAGTTTTAAAAAGAACACAGAAGAGATTTGAAGAGGAGCAGTCAAAGGCAGGTTTAGGATCTATGCATGTCTTGTTTAAAATTGCTGCAAGAACACGTGCGTGGAGATGCTCCCTGGGTTTGCAGCACAAAAGCTGATGCAGGATCAGAAAGTTCAAGCTTCACCTAGACTCCAGGCACATATTGTTGAGGGCAGGACAGAGCAAGCTTCATCTCCACATCATTACAAGGTCTGGAAATCGCTGCAAGAAGTTGCTACTCAGGAAACCTGTGCTCAACTTCACTGCGATGACAGTGTGCACAAAGCGCCCAGTGGCACCTCCAAGTTGAGCAGCTGGGGAGAATTACCAAAGGGTTACAGATCTGATGGCTGAAACTAGTTTTTCTTTTATCCCCAGTGGAGCTGGTATACGAGCAAGACAGGCTTGCAGTATGGTTCCCAACAGCTTGGTAAGTCCTGGCATAGCTTTCATATCAATAAAAGCAGATTTAACTGTAGAGTCATTTTCAACATCCTTAATTAACACATCCAGCTCCAGGCACAGCGGGAGCACGCTGTGCTGGACAGGGTACCCATCTCAGCACTCCAGCCCAGCTCTCCTCACCCTAAAGCACAGTGACTCAGCCTCAGGCTGGCAACTTGAGATTTAGAGCCAAAAACTGCTTTTTGGCTCTAAAGGAAAAACAAATATCCCAGACATTCCACTGGATCACTGAGCAAATACCATGAACTGCATTCAAGCAGCGTTTGCTTAAGACCCAAAAAATAACTCAGTCAAGTAAAAAGGCTTCACAGTTTCCCTCTGCCCGCCACTTCTTCCTCACCCACACTGCCTATGTCCAGCCAAAGCCTGCAACATGAACACGAGAGTCTTTGTGGGAACGGCAGGGCTCCTCGGCACACAGAAATACACAGTAACTGCAGCAATGTGGCTTACAGAAATATGTGAAGAACTGAATTTTGTCTCAAAAATAAAACAGAGAGAGAACAGACTGAGCTAGGCAACTACTTAATGGAAAATAAACATCAACTTTGAGGGCTGCCCACTGGATAAAGAGGAGAAAAAAAAAAAAAAAAGACATCATTAGTAAATGTCTGATTTATTCCAAGGAATCAAAAGATGGCTCCAGAAAATGCTGGAAGCATCAGCACCTCTTCAGCAGCTAAGTCAACAGCCAGTATCTGACTCCTTTTGTGGGACCAAAGCTGACTTAACTCTTAAAACAATGCTACAATTCCCCCTTGAAACAAAAATAATAAACAAGCCCAGCAAGAAATGCATTTGACTCTTTACATCTTCAGAACTCCTAAGGAAAAACAACTGCTGGGCAGCAGCTGCTCCAGCTGTCCATCTGTCCCCACAGCCATGCTCACAGCAGCGCTTTGCAGGTGCCTTTATTTTTCCCATGTGTTTCTCAGCTGTGACCATGCAGCAGATCCTGCCTTAGCTGCCCCCAAGAAGGGGTCACCACACAAGGAAGGCATGATGTGATAACACAGAATGGTCACTTTGGATATAATTCCCCAACAAAATGCCTTTGAAGGAAAAAGACTCTCATTATTTTTAGTCCATCATTATTCTTTCAGGTTTTATAGCCTCCATGCTTCTCAGTAGCTGTAGCACGTGAAGGAAGAGCTGTGAAAATACCTTTTCTTGACAAATGCTCTGCCCCAGTAGAAAGAAAAACATAATACCAGTTTCGTGCTTCTGAGGTTGCCTAGGAAAACCCTTTACCATGGCAGCAGGTAGAACAGGTGAGTTACTGTGATCCAGGATGGGTGTCCCAACATCCAGTCCAGGGCAGCATTTTGGGAATGGGGCTTTTCTGAAGGCACAGCTCACCCATGAAAAACTCCTCACTTCCCAAACACCATGTAGGACAAACACTCTGGGAACTGCAGATGTTTGGCATCAAAGCGCAGGGCACATCTCTGAGAGCCTATCCCAGCTCAGAGTAAGGCACCCAAAAGCACACAGACCCCTCTTTGTGGCCAAATAAACCTCTCATCCTCCCAGAGCAGAGCTCTGCCAGGCCTCCCAATGATGGCACTTAGGAAAGGGACCAGAAGACAAAAACCTCTGCAGAATGCCCACAGGAATGGAACCCTCCTTACCCTGTGTGATTAGCCCCATCACCAACACTACCTCACTTTGCTTGAGGAGGACATGGGAAACACATCAACATTTGGCAAGTTTAGGATTTAGTAAATAAATGCACTGGAAGAGAAAAAAATTACCCTTGATGGCTTACTTTATAAGCTCTGAGAGAAAAAAAAAAGCCAACAAGAAAAAGTCCACTGAGTCCACAGGCCAAACAATCAGTATGGGCTAAATAAAGTAGCAAGCCAAATTGTCCTTCTGGAAGACAGTCCTGAGAAACACAACAATCCAAGCTTTTCACCTTTCATTACATCAGGCTGCTGCTCAGCAAGTCTCTTTATAAACTACCCCAGGTATTAAACTACTGCTCTCAGTTAGACCTAAGAGCATCTAACATACCCAGTGACCAGGAGTCTCTGCCTCACTGGCAAAATAGTTAACCAAGCCCAAACACAACATCAGCAAGAGCCAGCTCTGCTCCCTGCAGCCTCCCATTAGCAACAAAAGGATTGCCTCTTGCATTTCATTCTCCACTGGACAGGAAGCTCTTTTTGTGGTTTGGCTTGCGGGGATGAATCTGAAATGAAATCAAGTGGAACTGGCAAACTGCAGTGAGCTTGCAGTCAGAGACTCTTCTGTCCTGGTGTGAGTGGAAGATTTCCACTGCACTATTTAAAACTCAAGAAATCAATTTCATTCTAGCAGCAATTTTAAAATGTTGTCATGCAAGACATAACTGAATGAACAAATACATCCATCACACACAACCTCAGCAGGGCTGCTGGACACCCTATTGTACAAGTCGATGATTACTTTTATTCCCAAATATTTTCTTTATGTTCCTATTTAGATCACTTTCCTCCTTTGTCTCCTTTCATTGCTTCATGTAACTATCTCTCTGGGTATTCAGTTACCAGTGGGTTGAAATTAACACTTGGATAAGCCAGTTCATTTCCCATTGTCCTTCAGGAGTCTTCACAGGCAAGGAGAGAGGTGGAGGCAGCCAGGAAAGTGAGAAAACCAACCCACTGTGTAGTCACTACTGCAGTCTCTTGATGTTTCCTTCACACAAAGCCCTTCCAAAACCTTTCCTCTGCTACCTCAAGATCTTCTCATAGAGAACATCCCTTCTGCCAGGAGAATGTGGCATAAGTTTGCATGACCATGTTCTCTCTGCAAATAGATACCTACCTTCATGTTTATGTTCAAAGGGCACACAAACCTTTTTCACTACACATTCTTTATTCACATGAGGCTGAAACTGAATGTGGAAATCTGATTAAGCACCTCGTCATGTTTCAGAAAACTTTTTAATCTCAGGCTCCTCACAGCTGTTGTCTCACAGTAGAGAGAAAGAGTCCATGGACACAGAGGGGAGCAGACTGTTCCTTTTTACTTTGTTCCCCTTCCTTTCCAATCCACAGAAAATTCACTTTGGCACCAGTCCTACAAAAACTTTGGTTGTATACCTCATGGAGCATGCAAAGAGGCAGTACAGGAACAATTACACACTTCAGCCACCTTTTGCACTGAGGCACTTGTATTTTACTTAATCCCCAAGACTTTGGGCACTGAAGCACTCCAAGAAAGCCACCCAAGAATGCATGTTTTTCACTTTTATGGGTAAGAGATCTGTCCTCAAGGTTCCCTTCTTTGTGCATTCCCCAGGAGATCCTTGTGTTTCTCCTTTAGTTCTTCCCTTCAAAAGAAGATGCCAAGTAATAAAATTGAACAAAACCTCTGTTGCTAAGACATTCAGTTCTGGAGACCAAAATTCGCAACCGCACTTGATTCCTAGCATAACTTGACAACACCTGAAATTAAGAACAAAAGGGAAGGGAGCCAACTATGGGAACCACTGAAGATGACTACAAATTTGGATTGTATATCAAAGGAAGTGTCAGGTCTACATCACAGGAAGAACAGAACTAATGCTCATTAAATTATTTCAATTCTTCCTCCCCTAAGTGCTGTAAGAGAAAATGTTACAAAACAAACTATGGAGACTCCCAGAAACAGCAGTACTTGCTCCTTCTCCTATCATTCACACATTGCAAATGAAACACATTTCCTGAAGAGCATAGGGGAACACAGAAATATCAACCCCAATTACAATGTAATTGTACCCACATCCCGCAAAGTCTCCAAATAAAATACTCTGTCTGTCATTACTTTTACATCTCCTTCATGAATCATTATGTGAAATGAGTTCCCTGACTTAACAAAACCTTTTCAGGTTTTCCCAGCTCTCACAAGTTTTAACATCTCCAGAAAAAGTCTTACTTGAAGGCTGAAGAAGTAGTACAGTGCCTACACTGAGATGGAGCACATACACTGCAGCAATGAAAAACAGACCTTGCATATTTCAACTTAATAAAAAGCACTAAACACATTATGAAAAAGAAAATATAGCTAAATCACTCTTGTTATTGCTAAACAAGTCCTTAGATAAATATGCCTGATTTATTATTTGTTTGTATTATCAAATTCTGGATCCAGGCCACAGCAACACAGGCTCTACACAGACAAGAAAGAATACAACCTCACTGCCTCTAAGGTTTATGACACTATATTACAATTAAACCAGAATTTCCCACTCAACAATGCAACAGTATGTTAGCAGACTAAACAAAAGACTTTAAAGGAATAAATATGTCCCAAAGACTATAATGATAGAAGACAATAGTGCCATACAGTTTTTAATTCATTCCAGAGCCATGGTTCACAGTGCCTCCAAGGTCCTGTTTTCACAATGGATTTAGTGCTTGCCTGTGTCTTCAATTAATCACTCTGCATTTAGATAGTGTTTTTCTAACCAGCACAGAAGGACCTGAAAATAATCCTTAGGCCCTGTGAGTGAATCGAGTATTCATCAGACTCCAGAGATGCTCATCTCCTGGGAACTTCTCTCTGCATCAGGAGCCTTTTCACAGTGTGACAGAGGAAGTCTCCTTCCTTTTCTGATTAATTTAATCACAGTGCCACCCAAGCGCCTCTCCCAGAAAAGCTACATTGCCTCCAGCCCATTCTCTTGGCAGTATTTCACCTCTAAGGTGACGAGCCTACAAGGCAACCAGAAATACAACCCTTAACCACCTGCAACAAAAACTGAGACATGGAGATTTCTATAGTGCTCATTTCAGCCAAGATGAAAGGAAACACTAAACGTAGGATGGGAGAGCCTGGAAAGCAGCACTCCGAAGTGAAGGACTGTCTGGAGGAAAGAAGGGGATGGGGTCAAAGGTCCTCTTCTCTGAGGACAGCTCTACTTATCACTGCTGCAATTTATGTCATCTATTACAGCAGCTTGCCCCCAGTACCATTCAGATGGCTGCAGGTCAGACTGATCACTATTCACACCAGTTGTACAGCAAGCTCCTAGGAGCAGTTCATCTCTCTGTATTGCAGAGGTCGTGGCTTTTACAAAGGGCAGAAAATTCATTTTCATAGTTTGCACTGGCCCTGAAGTTGACTTTGCAAAGACAAAATATATAGCAAGTAGCCTTGCTATTGATCTGTCTGGTAAAGGACAAACCAGTGCTCTAAGGAAAAAAGAATCTACTTATGAAAATAAAGAAATCCTTAACTGGTTTTCTTCCCATTTACCATCTTGATGCAGTAATGAATAGCAGCAGGTAAAAACATGGTAATTCTATTTTCTACCTTCCAGTTTGCAGGCTGGTGTTACCGAGCCATGGGCAAGCCGTAGGGAGCAGAGAGCCCACCAGGGGCTTTGTCACTGACACTCAGACACCTTAACCCAGTTGCTGCTTGGCTTCACCAGGGACAGAGGGCCAGTTCTGGACAAAGCTACACTGACTCTGAAATGGCTCATCAGCATGATAACTGAATACAGCTTCCTAAAGAAATTAACATTACAGGATGCCTGTGACATTCTCTTGAAGCAAAATGCATGATATGAAACAGACCATTTTGCAGCAAAATAAGCTCAAGGAGGTCTCACCACTCAAAAAATCCACATATGGCTTATGATTGCAATATACAGATGGTAAAAATCTCAGAATTCTTATTGTTTTCTGCATAAACAATTTTTCCATTGACAAGGTGTTTCACAGCTCTGTAACAAGCAAAAACTCAAGTCTCATTTATCATCATCCTAGAGTTAGTTTTCCTTATAGTTTTTAAAACTATTTAATAGAATAAGCAAATCTTTTGAGAGCTTAATAGTTCTTGATCATATCAAACTGAGAGCACAACTAGTGCATAATACTTTCTCCAGCACTTTCCAGGCTCAGACAGAAAGGAAGAATAAAGAAGAATAAAGAAGCAATGTCCAAACTGACAAAGCTGTGGCCAAGACAGGAATAACTGCTCACAGAGGAAGATTTCTCTTCCCCAGAGAGCAAGAACCAAATATTTACAGGCATTTCAAGAAAGCTCATGGGTTTTAAGTGCTCTCCCCTTTGCTTTGAGATATTGACAGAAAGATTTTCAAAAGAGCATGGAAAGCAGCGCATGTCAAGCATTTTAAGAAAAGTTGACCATTCTCTCAGTATCTAAAAATGCAGGCAGAAATTTGGCAAGAGAAATTGGTCTGTGCATTAAAAAATAAAGACTTACTCATCCTTTAAAGTTCTGTAGCTTTCCCCATGTAGCCCAAAGCAAGCAGAAGCAAAGTGCTCCTGCTCCCAGGGAGCCTGATCCAGCACTGGTATGAGACACAGCTTCACTTCTACACAAGGATTAGAGCCTTTCCTAAGCTTCTCCTAACACACTCATTTCCTTCCAAAGCTGCTATTATTTTGGTTAAATGGTTTTAAATAGAAAATTACATATATTTTAGGTTAGTTATGCATGAGCTTAAATACGACAGCACAATAGAAAGCAAACAGCATTCTGGGTAAGAAAAAATTTATGCTGAAAATTTAGATATTTACAGTACAAGCACACACTATATTATTTGTTTCCTATTTTCTGTCTTTAGCCTTCCACTCTTTTCCTCTGCTGCCTCCTCATCAAAACAAATTGGTATCTCTAGTTGGGCCGAAACCAAGCAGAAGATCCTTTAATTACAGTGCAAACCCACAAACAGCATTAAAAGTCACAAAATTGAATCTGAAGAGGGCAACCTAGCTATTCCTGGGAAGAAATCTTATTTACAAGAAAGCATACTGCACCTACAACAAATTCATGGGGACGGGGGACCACAACAACAAATAAAAACCCCTGCACTTTTTCTAACTCCAGGCAAGGGCAACCAGCACATGATATTTCTTTGTAGGATCTTGTTTACCTTTTATTTTCTAAGGAGAAAAAGCTGAAATAAAGGTTAGTCCCCCCTGAAAAACCAAGTACTGTGGCCGACAATATAGATGTAATTTTCTTCATGTTCTGTCATTAGCAAGGTCAGATATTTAATTTTTAAAAAGTAGTTATAAAACAACAGCCTCTCCCCTTCTCACAAAAGCACCAGAGAGATTATAAAAATCTCCACATTAAAATCAACTACAGCAGAAACAAGGCAGCCCCTCCCATGGCAGCAAGATCATGCAACTGCAGCACAGCCCCTCTGGGGATGAACTCATAACACCCAGAAATGGCATTAATGCATCAAATAGTAATGCCTGTCACAGCCTTAGGTTCCTATGGTCTCAAATTGTTCAGCAGTGCAGACAGCTTCCTACCTGCATGCCTAAAGTGACACTATGCTATTCTAACAGGCTATGACAGACATATATATGTACTACAAAATAACTCTATTGAATTATTTATAATACTTTTCTTCTTAAAGAAGCATTTGGCAAGCTGTATCATTAAAATATAACCAGCAGCTGCCTACACAGCCCTGTATATGCCAAATTCAGAGTTTGAAAGAGGAGGTGATGAATAACATTACTGAGAGAAACTGCAAGGACAATTTATGAGGGAGCAGTGCAATTAACAGAACAGAAATTGGGCTCCAGCAGCCACACTCAGGGTGTTACTCCTGCAAAGAGACACAGCTTTCCAATGACTGCAGTACTTGGGACACTGCCCCATTGACAGCACAGTGTCATTAGAGAGGTGTCTCCCAGTATGGGGGGGACGGGGGGAGCAGTGGCCTTGCACCACCTCCACACCCAGACTCTTGGCAGAGCAGGTTCTGCCTACAAAAACACCCAAGAATAAACAAACACAGAGGACGGGCACATATAAAGCAAGATAACTCCACTACCTTCTTGCATTTGCTTTCTTTCCTGTCTGCCATTCGCTCTGCTTCCGCCCTTTGCCCCAGAAAAGTGCAATCCTGGAAATGGGCAAGAGCCCCCCAGCACCGCCTGCCCCGGACAGGTGATGGAAATAGGTGTGAGCAGCTTGGGACAAAGCCCAGGCAGCGTGGAACCTATGGAAACTGCAGCAAGTGGGAACTCTATCTAGGCAAGACTGGAAATGTGTGGAACAGAGAAAGAGCAACAACATGACCTGGAGAAAGCTCTTGAGGGATATGCAGCTGTTTGGAGGGCAGACTGTAAACCAGAGCACACCCATCACAGGGAAGTGTATGTATTTCCCTGGATAATCCATTAAGGTACTCCTGTGCTCCTTACAGTCAGTTAAATGTAATTCATGTGATCATGAACCAATGACTAGAATGAGCACAGTAAGGCTTACCCAGACATTTTTAATTTAAGATACTGGCATGAAATTTTAGAAAGTGAACAGAAAAAATTCCACGGAGTGGTCCAAAAAGTGCATCTCAAGGGTGGGTCATACAGTAGAGAATACCAGCCAGAAAGGCTAATAAAAACAGAGAAGCTGTGAGATCCCAGCAGAACTGCCACCTGTGCTCTCCTGGAGGTGGTTCAAGAGGATGACGGCACAGCACCACAGGCCAAAGCAAAATCCACTCTCCATTATATCAGGCTGCTGCCCTTTGGAAAAATACATAACCAGCACAGCTAGGTTTAGCGAGAGATTGCTTCAGAGAAGGCAAAAATCACTTTGGCTACTACTTACAGATTGGGTCTGGACTTGCATTAAGAACTGTCTGGAAGACATCATGAAAGCAAACATTGTTCTTTGATGTAGAGTCCAAACTGCTCTGGAGTTTCTTGTTAAAATGAAAACCTTCTTTTCCTTTTATGCTTTAGGCAAAGGAGACATAACGTCCTTCACACTTTCCAGCTAACACTTAAAACTCTTACACAACACTATGTCAGGTATAACCAAAATCTAATTAAATCAAGGATGCAATGGCAAGAGCAGGCTTCATCTTGCTTGTGTTTTTCTCCAATTCCAGCGACTAAGCTGCCACCTTCAGGAACCTACTGTTTTTCTGAAAGAAAAATTAAGTAAGCACACACTGTAAAAGAACAGAAGATAAATTTTTATCCAAGAGTGTTCAGCAAGTGTGGAAAAGGAGATAAAGCTCTGGAACTTTGCCAAATGGCACAATCATCTAAAGCCTGGAAAAATTCTGAAAGAATCAACAAAAGACTAAGGCAAATCCTTCCACATAAATGGCTAAAGACACGTGGAGCAGCTTTCGTAACACTCAAAGACCTTGACTTAGGTACATGTACAGTCATTCTCCTTTATCACTACCTAACCCAGTAAGGAATGCAAACTCTTGGAATCACAGTTTCTTCCACTTAGACATGCACTTCTCAGCAGATGATTCTCAGATGAACAAAGCCCTAATCACTCCTGAAAGATTATCATATGCACAGCACTGCCAAAACACCTAACTTCCTAATCTGAAATCACAGTGAATTCCCACTTGAAAAGGGCTATAGCTCTTTTCTTCTCCAAAAGTTTATCATCTTGAAGTTACTAACAAAATAGTGGGGGTTTGTGGTGGGTTTTTTATAACTGAAAAAGATAGACTGGTGTCCAACTCTAAGAGCAAAGCAACAGAACAGGAATTCAGCAAAATCACACAGAGCAGAACTGACCTTGAGGTTCCCAGTGCTCCCTGTCAACCCGTGTGAATTTACTGGGCACTTTGGCAGCAGAGCACAGCACTGGTCTTCCCTGCTCCCTCTGAATGACTCCATGCAAAACAGCAACAGCTTAAAGGAGAACAGAATTCTGAGACCCTTGAACAAGAGACACTGTAAAACCTGGTCAGAAGAAAACCAAGGGCAGAGCTGGGGACTGGCCCTGTAACTCTCATGAGGTAAAACACACATTCCTTCTAGAAAATGACAGAGGGAAACAAAATCTCTTCTCGGCAACAGCAGCAGTAATATCTTTCAAAAAACTTTGAGTCCTGTGATATGGTCTCATTAGATCTATTATAACCAAGATAAATCAGCCAGTAAAATTACTTGAAGCAACTGCAAAACCTGGGCTCTGGTTCATGACTCAAACACCAAGTAATTACATGGATGTGTATCTGAGGGATTTCATCCTGCCCCAAGTTATTCCTAGCCACTGCCTAACAGGAAGGTTGTTTCAAATTTGACCCACTCTGCACTTGGTCACCAGCATTTCTGATGTGGAAGAAACAATCACAATTTTAACCTCTGGCACAGAGCACAGGAAGCAGAAATATAGTGGCCAGCACAGTCTCCTGGGCACTGATGTCTGTTCTTTGAAGCAATCCCTGATTTTAAATAATGAAATCTTTCAGATGTTTACTCCCTCACCTCCGTCTTCAGCAGCACAGTCCGTGGTCAGTCACATCAAGTGTCTCGGACTGAAACAGAAATCTGGAAAGCTCACAAAGGCCTGACAAAAAACTAAAAAAGGCTTTATGGACTGTTTTCAGTGAGGAAATTTGTGTACAGCACATAGAACTGGATACCTGAAACACCAGGTTTATGCACAGCGCACAGCAGGGAAATGTGGGGGTACTACAACAGCATATCCCAAAAGAGATGAAAGCAAAGTTGTGGTGCACAGTGTGAGTAAGAACCAGAAGCCAAGATAAATACTCTGCTTGTCCCTAACATGGCTCAGGCACCATTGTAATAGGTGTACCATAATTGAATGAGATCAAAATTCATTCTGCTGGCTCATAGTCTTCCAGAATGATCAAGCCCAGTGGAAAGGAAAGCTCATGGTCACAAAGAGATGGCACTTGCTTCATCAGGCAAGCTAGATAAGTGAGTTAAGTTCAGAGAAGTTACTGTGCAAGGCATGTGATCTCTCTAGGCTGGCCAAAAAAAAGGGAAAGACATTGCAAACTAAGACAGCAAACAAAAATATCTGGAAATCTCAAGAAATCAGAGAAAGTGCCTACCATCACCAGAGCACTGGCACTGCCGGGGTGGGAATGTGACCTTCCCAGTTCCCATCTCAGAGACCATTCTAACCAGCACGGGCTGGCCTGTCAGGGAGGATGGCACGGGACAGTAAGAACTACCCCAGGAAGAGACAGCGGCAGGGAGCCCTAGTCCTGACCCACCCACCCCTCCTTCACTGCCAGCCTCACCCAAACTAGAGTGCGTGTCCCCACAGCCACCCTGGGGTGGCTCACCCAGCTAGAAAGAGATGGGGTTCACCCAGTTATCCCATCTTTCAGCACCAGCTGGCTGAGCTCCTCAGCCACCAGGACATGGCATGGAGCAGCACCTGCTCCTCCAGAGCGGATTCTGGGGTCTGACCATCTCTTCCAGGTCACAGGCAGAGTATCAGACCTTCCATCTGCTTGTTTCTTCAGCAGATCCAGAGTGATCAAAGTTTGTAATAGCTCAGTATTTTATAACCAACCTATGCTAAAATATGAATGCATATTTCTTTGTATGACTATCAGACACTAGAAATGAAAACTCAAAATAAAACTAGTGAAGAAAACACCAAATTATATGGATAGAGCCTTAAAGATTCTAAAATGTTTGGCTTAACTTTCTGAATGCATCTTTCAACTCATAAACCATCACTAGAAATCAGGTTCTAGAACAGAAACTCAAGAAAAATTAGTCATTCATTTTCTTTGACAGTCCTTTGCTACTTAGAAGGAAAATATAGAATTTTCTTAATTTGTTAAGATAAAAATGAAGAATGGTTTCCCATGTTAAACCTTTAGAGGATAGATATTTGTTACTCACTGCTGTTAAACCTGCTTTATAGTTCCACTACTAAGAAAAAGGAACATCACAAAGTTATTGCAATTATCAGTCATTAAGGATGAAGCCTATAATGTAGAACAAATCCCTTACAAAATGTTAAAACTTCAACTGATGTTTAATTTTATCTCTATTAAGTAACAGTCTAGAAAGTAATGGCCTTTTCTGCAACTCGAGTACAAACCAGAAAGCATATAAAGATTCTGTTCTTGAAGTCTTTGCACAGTAATCCCTGGAGTATTTTATGTCACCCCATGGGTATCCATATACAGACATGGTCACACATGAGGTGACCTTACATAACTTAAAAAGAATCAAAGATCGCTGAAAATATCAAGTCAACAGAAAATACAACTGGCATTTGCAGGCAAAAAACCCCAAAAAACCGTAAGAAAGCTGAAACTCTAAAATTTCAGTCCTGGTCTGACATGGCTTCCCATCACAGGAAGCTGACATTTAAAAGACTATTTAGAGAAGTTGGATGATATCTGTGCCCAATGCCAATCTGTAGCCACACAATGTCACTGAAGCCACAGTCATTTGTCCTTCCTGGGGCTGTCTGATCACTACCAGACACTGTGTGAAACAAGGAAACCATCAGCAGTGCATGGAACCAACTTTTCCCACTTTTTCAATCACAGTCATTAAATTTAACAATGCTCTGTGACACACACAGCTCCAGAGGGAATCATAATTCTTTCTTAGCTGCAGAGATATCTCATCTTCACTTGGAACTAGAGCTCTATCAAGTGCATTTATTCAGAAATATTGCTAAAGTTCCAACAATTGCCTTCACAGTCACATATGCAAACAGCAGGCTGGAATTACCCATTAATCTCACAAGAGAGAATTAGGTTGATGTCACATAGTTTGAATAGTAATTACAGCATGAACCAGAAACTGTTCACTGGAATAAAAATTGTTATAAACAGTTCTAGATCCACAGAGTATGATGGATGACTTGTTATGACACTGAATAATGTTTTAAATACTGCACTGCTTAAATTCCAGTACAAAGCACCATATTCAAATTTAGGGTGACTCAAATTTGATTCACACCAAAGGTTTGCTTGACCTATAGTATCTCAATTTAGCAATACGGGTACAGCCAGTTGTCCACGAATAGTTTTGCCAAGAAGGTCAACGTGTTTTATTTGAATTCTGCATGATTAACAAACAGATCTCAGTCAAACCAGTGGGAGCTTTTGGTCCTGTAAACACAGCAAAAATCTCGGTCTTTAAATGAATCTTGGAAGCATCACTTAATCTGGATGTAAAAGCTATCACTGCCCAAACCAAACCAGGTTACATCCAGCAATGGATGCAGAAGCTTGAACATCTGTCTTCAACACCAACACTCTTCATAACGGCACGTTCTGGGGACAAAAATATTCTAGCAACACAACCAAATAACACTTTCAATGGATATTTTTAAACTTTAATCTGCCTTTGGCACCCCACTATTTTTAATGATTCTCCCTAGTGTTTTTCAGGAGTAAGAATGATGGAAATATTTTGGTTTATTTTTCTTGCTGCTTGACAGCTAATCAAATTTGATATTTATATTGTACTGGGATAATGAAATGTCAAGATGGATATTATAACAACATTTCTGAAGATAGCAATTTAACCTTCAGCAATCCAATTTGATTCAATGATGTCTACATGCTTACAAATAATTGTATTTTAGAGCCCTGAATCCTGATGGCAGAAAGAAACCCTTCCCCTCTTAGATTGCTGGGTCTGGAGTGCCACTCGGTGGCCAAATACAAACACTCTTCTTGCAGCAGACACCTCCCTAACACCAGTCAGGCCATGTGGTAGAGTCCAAGTTTGGGCTGTACTGGATTTGGAAACAGTCATTCTGCCTTTACATTCTGCCTTTAGTTACATGACAGCCTAACACAATGAGGAACATTTTTATTCCTCGTACCAACTGGGGTCATGAAACCCTGGTGACAGTCAACACATCCTCAGTGAGGCAGAGATCCTCCAACTCAACAAGCTGAATCTCTCACCTCTCACTTCAGAAAAAATCCAGCTGTAACACATGTCCCCTGTACACGACACACAGACAGACCTGCACTCATCCTTACCAGTGGATAACTTTGAATCCTTAGCACTGTTAAGCTTATGTTTATTTAATTTTAAAACCTAAACAAACAAGTTTCTTTACATAAACAAATATGCCTATTCTCAAAAAAAAAAGGGATCAGGCAAACAGAACTTTATAAAGGTAGGAGCATCTGTACCGCTTGTACACTACCATCACAGGAGAATAAATTACTATTTATTTATTAGCAAAATATCTCAACTCCAGGCCAGTGCTGATTTGCATCACTCTGAACTGGCCAGTTTCAAGGCCAAAGCACTTCCTGTACCATCAGAAAATCTCAACTTCCTATTACTCAGCTGCCTCCCAGACCCTGAGATGCAATAGG
Source organism: Sialia sialis (assembly GCA_009812075.1). Classification (NCBI taxonomy): domain Eukaryota; kingdom Metazoa; phylum Chordata; class Aves; order Passeriformes; family Turdidae; genus Sialia; species Sialia sialis. The sequence continues at coordinate 15,508,181 of VRYO01002781.1, read as the reverse complement.
GATTTTTGTGTTCCTACTTGTTTTTGTTTCAATTGCAACAGCAGCCAGCAACAGCGCACCCATTCAGCATAAAAACCACACAGGCAGCTGGTGGTTAAGAAAAGATGGAGAAAATTAGTTTATGCATGAATAGCATCTTTCATCCTTCACAGAATAAGAAAAAATTCACTCCTAAATTTAAAAAGTTCCTCACAATCAGCTGAGTTGGTTGCACTGTTCCTGTTGGATAGTACAGTATATAGGAATGGAGAGCAGAAGTGATTCTCTTGCATGAAGAATCTTAACTATAGAAATGATATTTCATTATATTAAAGAAATCAAACATTCTTTATTACTAATACTTTTACTGTAAGCCTTCCAAATTGCCTTTTTTGTTTTCTAGCCATTGCTAGAACTAATTTTTTGTCTTTTGTTTTCTCTCAAAGGTAGAAGGCATATAGTGCATTTAAGAACTTGAATCAGGGTCCACTTCTACATTGCTATCTGAGTAAATCCCAATTTGATCAAATTAGTATTCTGTGTTCTTCAATAATCCATCCACACTGGTTTAAAGAGAGGAAAAATACAATCTGATTATAACTTGATATCAGACCAGAAACAACTGTCAAACATAACACAAGGCAGGAAAAGACAATGCATTCTTAATTCAACAAGACATTAACTCATCCTGCATCAATCCACACCACTGGGCAAGGCTCCTGCTGGGACGTGACTCATCCATGGGCATCAGTCTATGGGAACAACAAACTGCCTGTCAAGCCAAAAGTTGCTGCATGGGAGACTTGAACCCATGTGGGCAAAGCTGAGGTCCTGCTGGAAGGTGTGCTCACACTGCTCACTTCAGCAGAGCCTGGGATGCAGGAAACACAGGGATGCAAAGTAAGGTCACCACACTGTGCCTGTCCTGTGGTACCAAAAATGTCTTTCTTTCAAAAGAAGAAAAAAAGAAAAGGAACAATGTGAAGTTATCACAAGAAAAGAAAACCCAACATGATTTTTGTGTGGAATCTGTGAGCTCAATGTTCCCTATGTTTTCATTGCAAGAGGTGCCAAGAGAAGCAGCTCTGGCATGCAGAAGGTTCTTTGCAGCATCATTTTCTTAAACCAGAAGGTGACAGTGACAGTGTGCTGAAACCATATTATCCTTACACAGAGTAGATGCTAGCAGGGTCCTAAAGGATGCTAACATTTCCATCAAATTAGCTACAAAGCCATCATCTGGTTTTGCCCTCAAAGTTATCAAAACCAATATGTTATTCCAAATACCTTTAAATCCCCGTGTTCTAATAAAAAATGTGGTCCAACCAGTCAACACCTGCAGGCAGATGCATTCTGTACTATTCAACACTTGAAAATGAAAAAAGGGATATGATTTGCTGAGAGCAGGTGAGCTACACACCTGCGATATGAATTACACACGAGATGGGAACTACACACCTGAGATATGTGCCACAACCACATTTCAGGGAGGCTGACAGTCAACCTTTTCAAACTGGAGGAGGTCAGTGGTGGGCTGGGACGATCCCACAGAGCTCCCTGCCATGGAAACAAAAAGCTGTGCTCAGCTGGTTAAGAGCCCAGTGAAGAGCACCAAGCTGAGCTCACCAGCTCCTTACACTTTTCATACAATTTCACTGAAGTGCTTAAGCACAGGAATCTACTCCACACTCTCTGTACAATAGGAAACATTGATTTTTGTGAATGATTATAAACAGAGGGCTCTTTACAGAAAGGGCTTTACTCTCCAACAGAACCCCTTAAATATTTACTTTCTGAGGGCTGATGTACAGTAGGGACTGTGCACTGCTGAGGCAGCTCAGAAAGCTGCCACATGCATGCCACACACCCACAGCACATGGCAGTGCCACATCTGCCACAGCAGCAGCAGCTCAGCTTGGAAAAACAGGATGCCACAATCAAATTGCCGCCTAATCTGCCCCCAAGTTTGTTTGCAAATATGCTGCCTATATTCTTCCCTTCCAGGACACAGCTCAGCCATCATCTCAAATGTCTCTGAGCAGCCCCCCCCAGAGGATGCAACTCTGCCCTCCACGTCACAGCCTTCTGGAAGCAGCAGAAATAATTCACTGCAACAGACAGCTCTTAAGCAGGGTTTTGTTTTCTTTTTTTTTCCTCTAGGAGCTAAAGTAGGCAGGCAAAACAAGCTGCCATGTAGCCCTTACATCCCTCCCAAAACCAATTTGTATCTTGGTAAGCAAGAAACCTAATACAAATGAAATGAAAATATGGAAGGAATAAGATAGGAACATTTGAGTCACTTCTGTGACATGACCAAAGCTTTTACTAATTGCAAAACTGTGCTGTGTCCATTCACCAGCCCATTTTTCAGCTTTTCATTAAGATAGAGAGGCAGACATTTAGCATAAGCAAACAAAAATCCTGAAAATTCACAATAGGTGGTTCCTGCTCTGAGACAGCTCTAGTTTATCACTTTTTTTACTTTATTGCTATTTAATGACTCATATCATGCAACTCTTTCCTCATTCCTAATGTCTGCTGCTGAAGTCTCTTCTAGAAAGATAATACTTGAATGCCTGAGGGAAAGTCAGAAAGAAAGATAACTGCAAAAAAAAAATCACGGGAGTCATCATTTCCTACATCTGCATTGAAACAGATAAAGCTTCCACTGCCAAGATTAGTTCATATATATGGGGAGATGGACAGATCTCTCTACATGGGGTGATAGGATGAATCAGATATACATGCAGACATATATGAAATAGCTTATTTGAAATCAGCTGAGTTACTTTTGATTCACGGCCAGAAATTTGAGATCTGAAATGAGTTTGCTCTATGACTTGGCAGCTGGAAAATCCAACTGATTATCATAGAGAAGGTGCATCTTCTTTTGGGATAAAGCCAAGAACACTAAGCAGAAAAACATAAACCAGATGTTATCATAGCATATTGCTGCATATAGACCATTAGTTACTAACTAATTTCATGCACAATAACCTGCTAAACTAAAGCTATAACTGCCACAAATGGTGCTATCCCTATTTCATTGTTACAGGTGATTTGATTCACCTTGGCTAACCATACTGCAATTACTGAACAAAGTCACTAACCCAGATCTTCCCTTTCATACATTCTATGAAGAATGCACAGCAGTCCTAAACATTTTGATATGGGCTGGTTTATATCATAGCAATGAATAGAGTCACCTCCTGCTCTCAAAATTTGAAGTAATAAATCAGTGTCCACAAGTGTGTATTACCTCATTGCTGGCCAACATCCCTGACAGTACAGGTAAGTGAAGATATTTTATACTGCACATAATGGGAAATCAGAGATCTATCCTGTGAAAATCAATAAACCCCACATGATTTCACAACTAGGCTTGCAGAGATTCCTCAGGGATTCCCCTGGAGAACCATAGCTAAGAAAACTGAGGGTATTGTAAAACCAATACTAGAGTGTTTTCTAAGTGGGCAGATGACTTAATTTAGACCATAACATTGCTATGACTTAATAAAACATATGCTGAAGTTAAGCAAAAATAGAAAGGTAGGGGTTTTTTAAGAGAGCCTGCACCAGCTCTGCACACTTTTTGACACCCAGCCATAAACACCACTATGACCAGGTGACATCCTCCCCTCGTGCCCCCAGCCCTGCTGTCCTCCCACATGTGCAGTAGCACAGCATCCAGCTGCACTGGCCGCACAGTGGGGCTGCACTGGTGGATCACAGTGGGGACACATCTCCGATCCTCTAACGCTGTGCCACAGGGCAGAGGGGAATTGCCCAGACAGCAAACTGCAGGAAAACTGGAAAGAGAGCTACCTACCAGCAACTGCACAACAAAAGAAACTCTGCAGAAAGCAGAAAATATTTTCCATGTTTTCTATCCTCAGGAGACTGCAGAAGTCACATACAAAAACCTCTGGCTCCTACTGAGAGAAACTAACTGTGCTCAGTAGATAATACCTTTAGAAAGAATTGCAGGGAAATAGGAATACATTCTGCTGGGCTGAGGCTGCAGCAGCTCATATTGAGGCTCGATGAGCTGCCATAGGAAATGCATTACAGAGGTGAGCCCCAGGCTTTCCCCCTCTTCTTGCTGGGAAGAGTCAGCAGGCAAGCACCGCAGACCACATGCTCTGCATTCCTGATGCTCCATTCATAACCTACTCCCTATGCAGCGTGGAAGGCAGCACAGAAACCTGCCAGGATCAAACGTTTTCCTACTACCCCACATTTTAAAATCTAGCTTGGTTTGATTGTAGATACCTACTTCCCCACCACCTCCCTATCCAGAGCAGTGACTGGACACTGGACTGGACAGAGAAGAAAGAGCATCCCTCCCTCCTCCAGGCACCAGCTGATGCTGTCTGTCCTAAGCAGCACGCTAAAGCTCTACCCAGGCAAAGCCTCCAACAGCATAATTAAAGGATTCCTCAGCTAAGCAGAAACGCAATTTATCCTTACAATTATCAGAATGCCTCACAAATCTTCCAAGCGCCCTTCAAACAGCGCTGGATTTGCACTGACAGAAAGAGCAATTGATTCCAAGCTGGCAGAGGTGGAAAATCCAGGGACATGCTGGCCTGCAGTTAATACAGCAGAGCCAGTGCCCTCAGGAACACCCCTGGTCCTCTCTAGCTCCAGGGACAAAACCATCAATGCTTCCCAGCTAAGCTGCTGGAGATGAGCTCCTTGAAGTCCAGGTCTTTCATCATGGATGCCTATTTGATAACTGCCAGCCCCAAAGGTAAATAATGGATTTCCATTTCAATTGATAAGCATCATTTACTGTGCATCAAAAGAACTTCTGTCATAGAAGGGATTAGAAAACCAGGAGGTGCCTCAAGAAGGCCTTAAAGCTTTCCCCAGATGAATTTCTTCTCCCAAATCTCCATCTTTTTTTCATTTCCATCTCCATAAACAGTATTATTTCATCCACCAGGTTCTACAAATTCAGGTAACTGGTGGCAGCTCTTAGGTGGGGGAACCCTGGTCCAGGGTTAAGTAATATTTTGGCAGCTTTGTAATGTCATTAAAAACCAAGAAAAACATTTGTGTTTGTTACAACTTTGACGTGAAATGCATTTAAATGAAGTCATTTAGGCTGAGCTTGGGGCAAAATTAAAAACCCACATGAGACACAACCACACAGGAAAGCAAATTCACTGTGCTTTGCAGAAATCGTTACAGAGATCCAAGCAGAAAACCCATTGTTAACTTACTGTAAGAATGGCTAAATTACAAAGACAACACTGAAACATTATAGTCAAAACACGTAATCTTGAAAGAATTTAGGATTTTTCCTTGAGGCCATTGCAGCCCAGGCCCCCAGTGGTTCTGTGCACAGAATTTCTATCGTCTTCAGCGGGAGACTTTTGTACAGAATAATCACTAACCAAAAGATTATCTCATGCCATTGAAACAGGTTTTAAATGTCTATATTACATACAGACATATACATGCCTTTTCAAAAAATCTTAAAAATCAGGCATTGTAACAAATTTTCTCAATCATGAGAATTGGAAAGAGTTCTCTGAATTGTTATCGATGGAAAAAATCATTTTCTAGAAATACAAAATAAGTAAGTATATTTTTTTTAATTACTTAAAGACTTCTTCCATAATTCAGCTCATTTGTTAAATACTCCTGCTTTTCTTTTTTCCAAATCTTTTGAAAGAAAAATAGCCTACCTCTTTTCTAACCCAGTGATCCAGCAAACCATCTGAGGCATATGTGGCAACACCTACCCTGATATCAGAAACCATATTCCTCATCATCTTGAAATACAGCAATAAAAATGTAAGTGGCACACCGTTACTGTTTACTGCAGGACACCTCCTCAGACCAACAGGCTCCCCTCCAGCAGTGCTGGCAGCAGCAGCCAGTGGGCTGAGCATGGTTACTTGTCACCTCAGCAAAAGGGTGACCCAAAGAAGGGACCTAAGTGCCTTCCCCACCCCTGCAAAGACCCCAGGAATAAGGGCTCATCTCAGCCTGCACTAAAGGTGAAGAGATCTCTGCCATTCTAGTTACAATAATTTTAGAGCTGTGGATGGGTTTTGATACTTTCTGAGACTAGGACAATGTTAAAATTAGATACTAATTGCTCTCAGTATTTTGTTTAGGAACTGCTACTTAAATAAGCCAAATTACAGCCAAGCCAACCAGAGTTTGTTCTTTAGGATAACCCAGTAGCATCATTCCAATGATTTGGAATGAAGGAGTCACATGATTGTGATCCATGGCCATGCTTAAGCCACAACTTGAGAAAATAAAACGAGAACAGAAAAAAAAAGGAAAAATACAAAAAGGAGAGTTCTAAATGTGGTTGCAATTGGTTAGTTACCATGCTCCAAAACTGAATGCCAAAAACCATAGAGAACTGTCAGCTCACGTTTACAACCTGCACCTTCCAGCAGCCAGAACATGTTGAAATAGAAATAGTACAAGGTACTCTAAAAGAAGCTGTTCTGCAGGTTTGCATCACCTCAGATTCATGCAGCCTGCAAACACTACCTCTTCTGGGTATATGATGGCCACTTACCCTGCAAAGCAAAAATCCAGAGCAAGGGAAAATGGAAGAAAATGCCCAAGAATAGGCAGAGATGCTCTGTCTGGGGGCAGCTCTCACCATGGGCATGGTGCCATGCCCATACTTCTGTCCTTGGCTATATACAGGTGGGTCACGGAGAAAGTACCACATATGTTACACAAATGTAAAAATAGCTAGTCCAAGTCATAAATTTTCTTCAAAAACTCAATATAAAAACAAATCTGTTTTATTCTGGGCATTGTTAAAATATAACACAGTGCAAGATAAAGCAAATTAGAACAGAATCATAAAAAGGATCTAGAAATAGCAGTGTAATTCCATTTCAGATTTTGATTCAGTTACTGTGCTGGAACAACTCCAGGTTGCTACCATCCTGTCAGACTATAATTTGCTACCACATATATGAAATGTTCCTCTCAGTCAGTGCAAAGAAACTCTACAAAAACCTGAAGAAGTCCAAGAATCTCAGTACAACATGAGAGGTTCACAGGGGAGTCCAAGAATCCTAAGTAAAAATATTTTGCTTCTTCCAAGTATGCACATGTGGAAAAAGTGCCTCTGAAACAACAGCAGTTTGCAAAACATCAGCACACAGAAGTGCTGAAATTACCTTTCCACCCGACAGTGAAGTGTTTGCAGCTGCCATACCCTGCTCTGATCAGTTGGAAACCTGTGTGCTGCATTCCCTCCTCCTCTCCTGAACCTGGGGAGGAGGGAGAAGAGTCATGACCCTTCTGCTTGCTTTTGGTTCTTCAGAGCACAGTACACAAGTCTTTACTAAAAAAGAAAATAAAAATAAAATAAAAATAAAACCTTGCATTATTAAGAACAAAACCTCTTATTCTTGACAAACAATTGCTTCCACTGAGTGGCACAAAGACTCCCTCTGCCTTCCTAAGGTAGCTCCATAAAACAAGCTGTATTTTAATCAGCATTTCCTGCCCAGACAGTATTTTTTTACTGAGCACTTCTCTCGTCTAAAAGACTCCCCAGCAAGAATAACTGAAAATTTAGTGTTTTAAAAAAGAGGTTTTCAGGACCGTGAGATACGATCTTAAAAACCTCCTGCTTCTGCCTCCACAGTCTGTTTGGATGCCGACCTTGGCAAATGCAATATTCAGCAGGGACAGGCATGGAGACAAACAATTTCTTCCTAGCTGGTGCAAGCCAGGAAGAAATATCATAAAGTTCTCTGTAAAGCCCACACCAACTGCCCTCAGCTATGGACTGGGCAGGCAGCCCCAGCTCTCCAATCTGTGCCACTGCAAGATGCTCTCACCCCTGATACCACAGGACTGCAATTCTGCACCAAATGAGTAACCTTTAAAACAAATTTATTAGGTCATTATATTTCTCTTGCTTCTGGTATCAATGTCCAGAAGCAGTAAAGAGCACTTTTCACACTTCTGCTCTTAGTCTGAGAGCAAAATAGACAATCTCCAAATTAGAGGTACAAGGAATGGACTACAGCCATATTAATCAAGCAAGAGGCTGTTAGAATACAAGAGCCAGCCAAAACTCAGGAGGCACGTCAGACATGAGGGGCATACTCTGCTCACCTCCAGCCTCTCCAGTCCTGACCCAACACAAGAAAAGAAATTAAGCAATGTGACAGCATGGGTACCCTTGCTGTCCTTCCCTTGTTATTCTATTCATAAAAGCTGTCTATATTTCAATATACCCAGATGACAGCAAATCAAGAAATAAAGCACAAGAGAAAAGCAAAGGACATTTTCTCAAATGACACAGATGTGTGTAATAATAGCAGTAACAAGAAGAGACTGTGTTTGTGCTCCAGGTTAAGAGACTTCTGTGTGAACTCCTACCTGCCACTATTTATATCCTGTGGGACAGGAATATGAAATTATCCTGAAGGAAACAGTCATCTCAAAATGATGATGTCCTGTTGGTCATCACGCAGCTGCAGAGCCCTTCCCTCCATGTGGGCACTCAATAGCTACACTCCTGTTCTGTATGGTATCTAAAGCCCTTGCACAACCAGTTCATACTCATGTAGAAGATTGGGTTTTGCTTCCATAAATCCTACATGATTTACAGTTTCTGTTGTTCTTTCACCCTTCATCATCAGCTTGATTCCTTCCTGTGCTGCTTCAGCTAAGGGCAGGGAAGAGAGTGGAGAAAAAGGGTCTGGGTTTGACTCCAATTCAACTTTTCCAGAGAAAAAAGCCTGAAAACACTTTGGGTCCTACTGAAATAGGTGCCGTAAAGCTGAAGTTGCAGGACTCCTAGAAAAGCAAGTTCTTTCCAGATCAGCCTGGCAACTTAGCAGCAACACCCCTCATTAAAATCCCCACAGCCTTCCACTTAGTAGGGATATGTGTACCTGTAAGACAGCCCCCTGGGATCTCATGTTCGGAAGTGTATTCCTGTATGAGTGACTGGGAGCAAAAACATGCTCTCATCTGGACTACTTATTTAAAGCTCCTGTACTTACTCCTGCTGCAACCCACTCAAAACCATGGAGCACTGACTGCAAAAGTGAATGAATTACACAGTGGTGTCCCTCATTCACAAGCCTTACACAGTGAAATATGTCTACAGCTGACATCCATGAAGGATCTTCTTCTCTTGCCTGATTCCCACAGACTTCCTAAAACTGCATTACTGAACTCCTACACTGGACAAAAAAGCTATGCCTGCATGTGAAAAAAAAAATCTCATTAAATTAGTCACACAGAGCCTTAGAACAAGATAATTTATTTGTAGCTGTTTCATAATTGGACCCTGCCTAAGATCCAAAGATGACACTTTGGGCCAGTGCTGGATTGGCCAATTCCTTCCATGCACAGCACAGGGGCCACCACAATGCTGAACACAGCCCATGGCAGAGCAGAAGAACCACCCCACCATGTTCCCTTTGAGGGGCTGAGACAGCACCCCCTAACACACTTGCCCATGTGACAGTGACTGGCGTAAAAGCTACAAGGACTGTTTTTAAATGTACTTGGTATTTGTCATCAGTGTATCTTTACTTCTCTCGTCTGCATGGAATTATTGCCCCTTTCAAAATTGAAACTTGGTACATTTTATTTCAAGATGACTTTACAAGGCCTTCTAGTTGATATTCATTTCAACAACTCTCTAATATTGCACAACAGTCATATGATCCAGTGTGTGTGTTTTATGAGACAGACATGACACATGAAAATTAAAAACAGGTTCCTTGTCTGGAATACAGAGAGGGACTGGAGGGGAAAAAGGAAAAAAACAATGAGAGTGTGCGCCCAGAGATCAGGGTGGAGGGAAAAGGGGAGGAAAACAGGATGAGACATCAGAGTCGTGTCATCCTACCCAGAGTGAAAACAGCTTTCATCAGTATGAAAGACAATTAATTTGCATAAATTTACTGCACAATACAATTGAACTCTGTTGCTGTATTTCAGAACTGGCAGTAAGGATTTCTATGTCTGTAGCCTATATGCCTATGTCATTCATCAATAACTTACAATGTTCCCTTCTGCAAGCAAGGCTTTGTCACTGACCTTGCATTTCAAATGACATTTTCTGTAGGTATTACATTCAAGAAGTGATACAGAGAACCAGGTTTTAAATGAACAGGATTTAAAGTTCATTTTGTAACCCATAATCTAAGCCCTCAGTAAGAACAAGGAGGTACTTCGTATGGTCAAAAGCATCCTTCAACATGTTCTGCTAACCACACAGGATTCAGAGGTATTTCAAATATCTCAACACTGATTTGAGTGCATCTCTCATTCAGGCTCACCCTCCAGACTGCCTGACTGAACAATTTACAAGATCACCAGAAGTTGCAGTCATTTTGGTCTGTTTAACTTTGAATGTATTTTTATTGCCATGTATGCATCATATATTATACTGGGAACAGTACAGGCAGAGGAAAACACCTCTGCCTCAGGAAGAGTGCATAGCAGATGTCTCTGAGCTTTTGCAGAGGTCACAGCAGGAAAAATCACTTTTACTTTGTCTGGCCTGATGTTATGGGCTGAGACAAAGAGGTTCCCACTTTTAAGCAAGTGTACTTCCTTGGTCAAAGGATTATAAAATGGGTAATTTCACTAAGTTAGGTAACACAGCAGGTGTTATATTTACAGCTATGTGAGCATGAACAGAAAAACCTGAGGTAATCAAATCTCATGCTTGAAGGATAAGAGGATTCACAAGATGATCACCAGCTGAGATCAGGATTTATCCCACACCCCTTAGACACCAAGCAATCAGCCAGGTGCAAATTTCTTTTTGTCTACTTTTCAGTTTCTCCTTCTTCAGGCATCTGCTGCTGGAGGTCAAATAGAGAACAAGATGATTATCAAGGTCCGTTTTTTTTACCCCATGTAAGCAAAGTGCAGATGAGACACAAATATCTCAGCACACACAAGTAATGGGGAGACAAGCCTGGACCAGCCAAAATGCTTGTACTTCTTCACATGTCTCAAACACATACCACAGGCTTACACTAAACCAAAAGCACTCCTCCAAACATGTGAGTGATTCTCTTTTGCTGCCTCTCTCCTTGGTAATAATCCCCAGACAGAGTTAGCAACATTCTTGAGGTAAACACATGTTCCACTGTACGGAGATATACTATTTCTCAAATGATTTCACCTCTGTGGGATCTTTTGGAATGTGTAATTTTAAATTAATACCATCACAACCATATGCATTTTATACAACCTCTCTTGAAAAAAAATATTTTTAAACGTAGATATTGATTTTATGGAAATGAGTGCCAAGAAGCAAATAAGTCTAAAAATATATAACAAAACAACAAAAACACTTCCTCTGAGTGAGAAAAGCCATTGGAAAGGAACTCCTAAGAGTCATTTTTATAACTTCTGGTCCACAGCCTATTCAGGACATGCAATACAGAAACATCAATTAACTCTGCCTGTACATGCAGTTACCCCAGCTGTGATTGCAAGGGAATATTTCGACCAATAAACAACCACTACTGTGCCTGTAGAACCTCTCTGCACACACAAACATCAAAAAATAAACAAGTATCACAAGAAGTATCCAAACTCAGCTTCTTTTAACAGCTTTAATGAGCTATTTAGGTTTCTTTCAATATTAAAAAAATGCCAAGGTCGGCAATCTGCTTGTCATAGGTATGCTATGTAAAGGATAAAAAAAAAAAAAAAAAAAAAAAGCAAGTGAGTCATAATATGTAATAGTACCCTTCAGCCAAATCTAACTGCTACCAATATCAAAGGAATTGTCATCATGAACTTCAAACAGGACTAAAAATTGTATCTAAAACTATGGTTTTAAAAGCAGCTTTCAGACAATGAGAGAGCAGGAGAACTGACTGTATGAAGAGGAAAATATATATATATATATAAATAAATTGACTTAATTGAATCTATATTCATTGACAACCAAGATCAGGTCTAAACTGATTTCTTCATGCTCTCCACTGCTGCTGGCACAGAATATCACAGAGGAGCAGTCAATCTCCATTCAATCTAAAGTAAATGACAGTGAAATAAAGGCAATAATGGATTTTCTTCATGGTATTCTGCAAAGAGTTACAAAAGGGCCCCAAGATTATATTGATTCTGTGGGCTTAAAAAAAAAATCCTTATAAGGTTTGGAATTTATTTTGGGTTTTTTAATAGAAAATAATTTGGAAAATTGTTTGTTTCAGCCAATCTTTTAGAGAACTTGTTAAAGGACTTAAAAGTAACATTTCCAGCCAATGCTTCTAGCATTGCATACTGCTCACATCCCTGCAAAAACACTCTGGATTTGCTTTGAGACGGGTTCTCATTTCAGTTGTCTTGAAGGATGCTAAAAATATCACCTAGTAAATTGGACTTGTTCTTGTGTGCATACACCTTTCACGTTTATATCTGACCCCCAGAAAAAACATGAAACCTGATTAAACTTTGAGCTGAAATGCGGACCAGGCTAAATATAATGTTGCCTGTCTTACCAAAAAAAATACAAAAAGGGGTGGGAGGGATGGCCAATGTCCACTTTTGTCACCCCCACCTGTTACCATGTAAATCCATTTTGATTCACCAAACCTTTGGTAAAATGAAATAACTTAATTTCTCACCACAAGGAAACCATGAGGATTTACTCATTATATCAATGCCAGCATGTTGTGCTATCTATTCAGTAAATCCAAGCATAATCACTCTCCTAGTTTTTATAAATTCTCTTCAAAATAATTCAGAAATGGCCAGGGTCTGTTCCTCAATCCAAAATTTGAAATCTAAACATTAAGAGGTGGTTGGCACAGAAGATTCATAGGGACACACTTTTAACATTGTGAAACCTTCACAACCATCTCCTGCCCAAACTATTGATAAATGTGCAAGGTAACTGGAGCCAGGGAAAAGTCCAGGATAGAGGCATTATTCACACTTTATCAGAGGATCAGAACAACAGTGGCCAACACCATCTTACCTTTCTTTTATGTTTACAAGGGAGAGAATGAAACACTGGATAAAGTTATTATATATTAACTGTGAGGAATGCATGCTGTTTTGGGGGGTTACATTTTCTACTAAGATCTCTGAATTTTACAGTTGGGAATAGCAGCCTGAGCTACAGCTTTTTTTATATGCTAAACAAGCATCTTAAATCTTATATACATTTTGATTATGTCGAACTGTTCCAGACATGAAAAGACCATGGCTTGCTTTGTGCTATACAGCAAAGGCCACAATCACTTATATAATCTGGACCCTCAGTAAAAGAAATCCAAAACAGATTTCACTTGGTAGAATATGAATAATATGTTTCCTATATGACACAAAACGTAGTTGGCTTTATATGCAACACTCCTATGATCCTGGAGGAGATTACAACTGTGCTTTGCAGTGGGGGAATATCAGAGCAATTCTACATGTTCAGTGCAGTTGCTGTGGAGTTATACCGCTCTAAAATAAATAGGGAATATGCTTATGAATATACAGCACTCTATTAAAAATATCTTTTAATATCTATGTAATCACGCAGCACTTTCACCATCACCTGGCACATGCCCCCTAATACATTTCATGTTATTCAGCTCTGGAAGAATTAATTGAAAAGATAGCCCTGAGATGTGAACCAACACACCAGCTTAACCAAATGCAGGGTTAAACCACAGGGCATCTCCAGCTCATTCATGATGATGATTCTCATTTATACCTCCTGTCAGCTGGAAATAAAGAAACACTTCATATCTTGAGGCTACAGTCAGGCATGACTACAGGATAATTTGTCTATTTACTGTCTGATTTCCACAGCAGCATGAGATACTAGGGAACCAGGCAGCTTTTTTCTATTTATTCCCTGCTTCCTTTTTAACAACCTTCCTGGGGTAGAAGGAAAAAAAGAATTAAAACTCCTCATCACCCTGGAACAGAAAAAGACCCAGTGCTTTAGGGATGACATTTGTGACACCTTCCTCTCAACTACAGCCTGGAGTCTCACACTTCCTCACCACCCCACATACAACAAGGACCAACAACCCACACACGACAGTCATAAAGAAAAGTACCAGCCTCTCATCCAAGGGTCAGTCATGCCACCAGGAACTATTGGGTTAGCCACATATTTGCATGTTGTAATTGCACTTTCTTGGCCTTTTAAAGACTAAATGGAAAACAGGCAGCAGCTGGTTTTAAGTGGGTGCAAACTTCAGAGAAAGTAGTGAAGGACTTTTGTTCATCTCACACCCTGGGTCAAATTTAGCATGCCTGCATTTTTGCATACTCATACTCTTAGAAGAAGCAAGGATTTTTTTTTTTTTTTTAATCTAGTCTCTCTCTCTTGAAAAGACAGCAAAGCTTTCTCTCCTGTGCTGAGAAATGTCATTCTTTGTCTATGCAGTTAAACAAAAACAAACAATAAACAATGAACTTGAAGCAAAGAAGTCAATTACCGTACAAATGACTTAATCTTTTGTAGTTGTCCTTCATGTAATAAATATAATTTCTATCCTATATGCTGTTTAAAGGCAGTGCTTTAGAAAGGATATTCTAAAACACACCACATAACCATTGCTGTAACTTGTATGTTGTTTTTTGGTTTCCATTCTGAGAAAAGGTAGCTCTGCCTTGCAAAGACAGATAAGATGGGACAGAACTGATTCACTCTGCAGCTACGGATTAGACACTTAAACCTCCCCAATTTCCAGTCTGCCCATGTGTATAATGGGGCAGCTCTGGCCAGGATTGTTAGGAGGATTAACTAAGGCACTGAAAGGCTTTGAGATCTGCTCAGTAAAAATTATTTCTATAAAAGTGCATGTGCATAAAGTGCTAATTGATGCCAGCTGGCCTTTCATCCCAGGCAGCAAAAACAGCTTCTTACCACACACACTTCCTTTAGTGGGCACCAGCGGCGTATTTTTTTTATTTCTAAATTCCTGAGGTTTGCCTTAAAACATACAAACCATTTGATTTTCAGGAATTCTCCATTACAAGACTGATACAGGAATGTATTTCAGAAAGTACCTTGATTAACCTTGCAGAGGCAATAAGTGTAACCATTTTAACACCTTTCAAACTGAGAAATGAGCTCTATTTGCAGTGCACAATTCTAGATTGAGCAATTTGCATCTTTAAGAGTCTGCAGTGCCCTGTTCATTTCCTAGAAAAACCTGACAATCAATTTACAGTGGCCCTTGAAAGGAAGCAGAAAGCTGCTGTTCCTGAACTGGCCTTATCTGACAAGGCAGCATCAAATGAAGATACATAAGTAATTATTTTAAATTTCATTTCCCCTCTGAGCTGCAAACTGCCGTGTTTTCTGGAGCCCCTCCCTCAGCTGCAGAAACTTGGAAATGCTCCACCTGCTTATGTTTGCTGATAGACGCCAGAGGAATTTTCACTTCATCTGTTTCACAGATGCTCAGACTCTTTTCTCAAGACATCATACAAAAATGTCTCCAAAATAATTAGCAGGATTTGAGTCGGCATGACTGTATGGCTGTACGTAAAGTAAAGTTCAGACAGCTCTTAAGAAATCGAAGCTCTGGAATGAGTGTCTGGGACCTTAACAGCACTTATTTAAATCTTCCTGCTTGACACATTTATAGTTTTTCATGTAGTCGAAAGGGCAAAGGGGTTGGTATGCAGAAGGCTGCTACAATGTGAGAAACATCATGAACTTCTATAACCTCTTGTACTTATACTGACATGGAAGTAATAGCCAGCAGACAACAAACATGCATTCTAATTCAAAGACTGGGAAAAATTAGACAAAGATCTCTGCAATCATTTTCTCTATGTCTCACTTCAAAATGAAATTCACTACCTCACTGAGGAGCTAGTTGAATAAAAATAATGCTATGAACTGTGTTGCAGTGTTATCATATTTAATTGAAAGATGCCCCTGGTTTGGCCATTTGCCTGGCACAGCAATCATCAAGCCGGGCTCTTGAGCATCCCAAGCCTGCCCCTCCCTCCCTGCTCTGCACCGTCCCCAGCAAGGCCCCCATCAGGCAGCCCAGCCACAGCAGCACACAAGGACTCCAGAATGAGGGCATGCTAACAGATCTAAAGAGACAGCAAGAGGGCCTCGTGATAGTTCACAAGGCTCACGCTACCAAGTCCGGGGGATGAATTACCTAAACATCTCTGGTTGTACGCTAGACTCCCCGAGAGCCCTCCTAGCTCCACAGTCAAGGACTCAAATTGCATCCCTTTTGTCCAAAACAATAGGAATTTAATTTCCACTGCATAAACTCTTGTTTAGAATATTTCAAAGGGCCACAAATCACCAATGTCTGATTCAGGCCTATTGCCACATACAAGTGTCCTTAAAACAGAAGGGGGATCTAAGGAATGGGATGGTTGGGATGGCCAACCCTCCACCAAAAGCCACACCAGAGAGCTTTTGCTTTCTTTTGTTTCTCTTAGGAGTAGGAAAGGCATATTTTGGCTTAGGTTATCAGTATGACAAAGGCTCCAAAAAGCTGCAGGCGTTCACCGCATAGCCCACAGGCACAGGCAGCTACCCATTTCAGGGATGGTGAGATACCTGGGAGAACACACAGGAACTTCAGGACCTGTCCCATAGGAGCCCTGGGCCCTGGCTGGGAGCACTGCCAGGGCCAGGCGAGAGCAGCGGCCAGGAAGGGCCCTGGAGGCCCAGAACAAAGCCAAACACATCCTCACTCTCCTCTGTACCCAGAGGGCAGCAGGGGCCACATGGCCCTAAAGGATGGAGTCACCTGAAGGTAGAGGATGCACAAAAAGCATCCCCACTCCACTCCAAAGGAACAGCAGATACCCTCACTACAGCCCTGAAGCAGAACCCAGGGAATAGCTCTGGGAGGTGACAGCCATGCTGGGCTGAGCAGCCCCATGTCCAACGGGTATAGTCAGCATGCCAGGGAGGTTTACACAGATATCCCAAATCTGTGGCCTCACTAATTCCTATTTATTTAGTTACCTGTTTAACCCAGGCACATTTACTTGTGGCAGTACCACACACAGAACCTGAAAAATTGACAAGTGCAGCTGCTGAGCAGGATGAGGACACAGAAACCCCCACCATGTGTCTTCCTGTCCATCTTTTATTTAGTGGCTCACAAACAAAGTAATGTTTAAAAAGGCCACATTTCCACCTTAGGCAAACATGCCCAGGAGCATTCAGTGGAGCACCCCAGCAGCACAAGGCAGCTGTGCCCAGGGAGTCAGGGCTGGACAGGCAGTCAGGCCAGCGAGCTCCTCAGGGCCTACAACCATTCAGAGAATCTTCATGAGAGGCATCACCCTGCCAAATAATGCTCAGTGCCTGCTGGGGTGCCATTCAGGGCCCCCAGGACCATTGGTGGCAGGAGCTGGGACACACGGACACCGCTGCATGGGGCTGCCTCTAGAGATGTGCCTTCAGCTCCAGCCAACACCCTGAGTGAAACCCTTCAGGGCCAACAGCGACACCAGTGCCTTGCTTTGGGACAAGTGCCACTCTGAACACACACGCTGTCTGCATAAAACTGATAACATTGAACAAAACCCTATAGGCGCAGATGAGGAAAGTCTTGCAGAACAAAACCCTTAGAGCAGTTCATCAGTAAGGCACTGGCAATTACAGTCATTCCGTTTATCCTCACTATAAGGAAGTGCTGTAAACAGTTCCAAACTTAAATTACATACATATTTCTTAGAAGTATATAATTTTTCCCATTTGAGAATGCAGAGTGACAATTTATTTGGCATTGTATGAAGGCCTGCAAATGTAACTAAAGGAAAAGCTCTGGGCTGAAAACACATCTTTCTTTAAATTACTATTACACTGTTCCACAAAAATAATTTCAAGAATTACTTAATATTTTTAATATTTCTGCCTAATAACAAGTGACAAACAGCACTGGTTCCCATAGGCTGTATTCAATTTGATTTTATTAATAGACTGCTTTCAATCAATAGGAACTCCAAGCCACATGTCAAAAGAGAATGCCAGATTCTGAAATAACTTAGCATGGCAGTTCAGTCAAAGGAAGTATGCCAACTTCATACCATAGCAAAGCCAACCCAAAAACTGCATCCCATTAATGATAACTCCCATGGGGATTCTGGCCACTGTGGTTACAAACAGCTGACAAAGCTGAAGTGTATTATTGCATTATTTGTAAGAATGAGTCAGACATCAGCACAGGGGAATTACTCTCAGCCTACAGACAATTCAGTCTAAAAAGCAGATTTCATGAAGAACTAAAACCAGTTTGGCTTTCTGTTTATCCTGTTCATTTTCTATTTTCCTTATCATCTCTCTCAATTTACTACACAACTGTACCAGTCTTTAGGATGATCTTTCTCTAATCTTGAAGATATTAGTTTAAATCTGTTTCTGACTTGAAACTTGCCTTTCCCCCTTTTGAAAAATAAGTTGGGGGATGGGGGGGCCCACAACAAACACTGAAATAAAAGAGGTCCCCAAGGATGAAAAGAATCCCACCAAATAACTTCATTGACAAATTTCTCTCAGCAAACAGTTCAATGAATCTTCAGTGAGCATTATAAAGGACACTTATAAAGACTCTTTCAACTTGTTCATCTTCCAAAATTTGCTCATTGAAGTTAGTTTTCTTCTACTTTAAATGTTTGTGTATGGACATCTATTTTTTAAAATGAAAGGGTATCTACATCTCAAGTTTGGGATTATAAAGTGCAGGTCACTGCCATGCCATTTAAATCTTGAGAGCACTTTAATCAAAAGATCATGTCATCATGCCCTAGCTGATTAATTCAGTAATTCTGTTTCCTCAGTGTGCTATGCTCTGGCACACAGAAAGCAACCCTAATATCTAACAGGCAAATAAACAACAGCTTCCAAAAGGGATGAACCACAGCCTCAGTGGCTGTTCTGTTTCATCAAAGTTATCAGGGTACCACCAATTCAACATTAGTTTTTCATCCACTGATAAAACATGATAAACTTAATCCCAAACTCACAGCACTATGTATCATTCAATAGAATCTTGCTTTGAAATTACTATAGGTGAATAACGGAAATTCTTGGGTTAGCAATACAAGGGAAGTTCTTAATTTAGCAGTACTCACTCATTTTCCAAACCAGACTGTAAATTTTAAACTTGATCTGTCTCCTTTCTTAGAGAAAAAATAAAACAAACAAACAAAACACCTTCACACTTCTCTTGCACCTGTTATCCCTATACAACTTCGAATCCCAGAGAAGAAAGCTCACTGAATTACCACCAACCTCAAGTCAAATATTCACAATAGTTTACAATAAAGGAAATTGATCAGCAATAATAGATAACATGCATCAGACCCTGAAGTTGCCCAGAAGCATCGTGATGGTCATTGTTATGAACTCTTAATTAACTATGCAAAGAAAATAATCTTTTAATGAAATAAATAAGTTCGTCTCAGACACTGATTTCCAAATCCTGGAATGGAAAAATTTCTCTTTTCCAAGCTAATTTATTTATACATCACGCTGCATTGCAGAAAATATTGCAATAGTACAAGGAGAAAGGATTACTTCTGGAAATAACAGAAACAGAGGTGGCACAAAGGACCTTCCTTTCTCTTATGACATAAAACATTTTGGATTGCAACATTAATCTACATTCCAGCAGCCTGTGCACCTACAGAATGGCCACGGGTACCTCACCTGCAGGAGAATGGATATGTAATCCAATTTCAGCCTGCCTATTTGCCAATGTCATTTGCTCCAGTGAGAAGCTTTCAGCACACAGGACTGGCCCCAGAATAAGTACTGCTGGGTTTGGGCATAGTACAGCTGCAACCAGAGATTACAAATTCCCAAGAAGGCTCATGCTGGCTCAAACTAGTGTGAGCAGTGGGTACCCAGTGCCAAATGCAAACTGTGCAGTATTCTAATGGAAATCAAAGAAACAATATCCATGGCTTCAGGGGAAGAGCCACACAGAATACCTTCACAGAATAAGCCCACATGCCTTTGTTGTGGAAAAGCACATCTGAAAAGATCTGCCAGCACCTCTCCCAGCACATTTCATGCTGGTGAGTGGGGAGGTGCCCATTGCAACAATACTGGGGAGCAACAACCGCAGAGCCAGGAGTTTGTGATTCTGTTAGAGAATCACTTCATGTGCTATAAAGGAAGGGTGCCTCCTCCTCCAGAGCCAGTTCCACAGCAGGGTCCCTAATGCCCTGAGGGCCATGGAGAAGCAGCAGCCACAGCTCCATCCTTACCTTACAACAGCCACACAAACATGGAAACATTTCTCAAGGACGCACTAGAACAAAACAATTGACAGTGACTGCAGCATCTGCTCAGCGTAGCCAACATAATAAATTTCAATCTCGTTTTAATTTTTATATGTCTAAAGCTATTAGGTCTTAGATATTTGAACTTTAATTATTATGGAAGCAATTAGCTTCTATGACCAGAAGGCTTTGCCTGAACAACTGGAATGAGCACAATATTTTCTACAGCATAAAAAAAAAAACACCCTGACACATCTGTAGCTATCTAGGACCTTGCGATTGCCACTGTGCTTCACACTGGTGTCCTGGCTTTGTGCCAGACTACAATAGCTGGAACTTACTGGCATAAGCTATATGACATTGTATATATGTGTAATTGAAGATTATCTCCTAAGGTACTCTGTAAATTTAGAATTTCAAAATTTAAATATTTCCTGCTGTAGAGAGATTAAACTGGTTTTGAAATTTAAATATTCTTTCAGAGAAAACTATTTTGGTATGTTATCTCTAACAAAGACAGCTATAATTAAACAATAGCTCCTAATACCCTGAAAAGTGGCATTTCTAGAACTGACAAGATAACTTTCATTTATGTTTCAAGATACAGAAGTATTCCGTGGAACTTTGTGCATCAAAGGAATTTCATTTATATATATTGCTTTTAGTACCTTCATTCAGTGCATTGCTACTTAATAGAAGTATGCATTTTAATTCTCATCATCTTTTTCAGTTTTCCCCTTGTGTGTTTTATCCACTGTACAGTGTGCCCACACAGCTTTCTCCTGAGCCCTGGTGAGCTGATCTGACCTCTGCAAACAGGGCTGCTGGCAGAGAACGGCAGCTGAACAGCAGGGAACAACAAAGCTGTTTTAGAAGGGGATTGGGGATCTTTCTGGTTCAAAAATACTACAGAAGTACAAATCACCCTCAGTAAAGAGTGACTGAGCATTCACCTGCACAGTGTCTGGCCTCCTCAGTACCTCACAAGCTTCCCTCTGCTTTTATAAGCAAGGGTGGAAATTCAGGAACAGACAGTGCTTGTTCTTAACCAAGTCACAGAGATCATTTTTAATTCCTATATGCTGGCATTTTACACAGTGCTCTTTGAATGCCAATCTCTTCCATGACTGAATGAAATATAAACTGTTAAGTGCCTTGTTTTACACTAAAAGGTTTGATTTAGATGACTTCTGCTGATAAATACCATTTGTTAACAAAATCAAGGGCTAATGACTTCCAATTCAAGCTTTTGTTGAATCAAAGGCAACTAATAATGTCAAAGTTCTGAAGCCAAAGGAAGTGCTAGATTCCAACCAAAGGGATTTCTGTTTAAGTTAAAAACATTTTCCCAGGCTCCATATCATGTATTGTCACCCACATTCTTCACTGGGACCCAATGCATCCACTACAAGGGCAGAACTATAGCAGTAAGAAGAAACGTAGTGTACATAGTTGTTGAGCAAGTGATAAAATACATGCACCAAGGAGAGGAGCAAAGCACAACATGCCAATAGATGCTCTTTTTATAGCCTTGTGTTTTCAAGGGGATTTTATTGTTTAGGGGTTATTTTCTACTGCCAAGAAAAACAGGCTCAGACACACATATCTTAGCTGGTCCAACCCTTCTGCTTTTATTTACTCATGCAAGACAAAGCAGTGCTGGGAACAGGTCTGTCCATAGACCAAAGCCTGGGACCCTGAGCCTTATTCTGAGGAACTGAGGAGACCCCCTCACCACAAAGTGTCAGCACTGGGGCAGGAGCCCTCTCTTCCCAGGTGCCCAGTCTGCACAGTGCACAGCAATTGGAAGCCTTCCCATGCAGCCCAACAAGCGGGGAGCACAGTCCCCTCGTCCTCCTGGGAGCCTGCATACACACACAACTCTTTTCAGCATATTTTCACACACCTCTGTGAAACTCAGCTCACACGCTGATCTTCCTGACAACATGCTCAGCTTTGAGCTCCCTCCCTCTGGAAGCAAACCCAAGGGGAACCACGTGAAGAAAGCCCTGCACCCAGGGTATTTCCAGCCCTTTGCTGGCCACAAACATTCAGGGTAGCTCCCAGAACTCCTCCCTGTCACCAGTGCTCTCCTCCCAAGGTAGTGATCTTATTCTTTTCATGGAGCTCTTTAAAATTACTTGAGACACACCTTCTCAGTGAAAATCCAAAAGGAAACCAAAATAGGTAAAACTGATTTCCTTTCATTAACATACATACATTCAGAGCAAGGTTGCTCTACCATACAAAGAAAACAGACATATATTTTCTTCTGTGAAGGTAGTTAAAGCAGAAATATGAAGCTGACTCCAATATATGACCATTTTTAGATGAGATGTAAGAACTTTCTGACTAACAAGATGCCCTTTACTTGAACCATGGCTTGAAAAACATCACCAGTGCAAATGCTAAGCAAAAAACAAATACAAAAACACCAACACATCAGACAGGATATATGACATATCATACACTGCTCTCAGTACACATTATTCTTACAATACCACTTTAGCAGTAAGCAAATAAAGTTATGCCAAAATACAGCCGACACAGCAAAACTGAACACTGAAGAAGATACTATTTAAAGGTGGCTCAGTTAAAGATTAATTCAATTGCTTTACCCAATTTATATTCTACACCTAAGACTCCTGGACATCAGGAAATGAAGCATTACAATGCTCTAACAATCTTCTGCACTTGCACGTACCCTTCAGTATTCTACTGGATCCTCTGCGCTCATTTAAAGTATAAATTCTCACTGACAAATGGGTTTTCCATGCATGTAATTAAAAAAATCATATGCAAGAGAAACTCTTTCCTAAGCTGAGAGCAGCCAGTGTCAAACACCCTGCAGTGAGTGCTGGAGGCTGCTGCCATCCAGCACAGCTCATCCTACCCTGCTCACAGCAAAGCCCACAGCAAAATTCAGCAGCTTCACAGGTACAAGGTGCGACCTTGCCACATTGGCATGTTTTGGAAAAAAAAATGAGTACGTGCAATTCTCCATCTTCAATGTTAGAACAAGATTCAGCCAGTAAAGTCATGCTTCAAAGTTTCTGCAAGCAGTTTACTCTTCTACAACTTCATAATTCATCTTTTTCTTTTTTCTATAACACTCAACAAATAAAAAGTAATAAAACACACTCCATCTTTATATAGCATACTTGTTGGGTTGTTAGTTTACTTGATGCACTTCACCTTTGGAAAGCATGTCATTACAGCCTCTGCATCTCTCACCAACCAGCACTTTATCTACATCTAAATATAGTCAAGCTACTAAGTTTTGCCCCGTGCAAGAAGTCACGTGTGTCCTTTTGGTTCATTTTATGAGGGGAGAAAGAAGCAGAAATATCTCTCAGTTCACAGTACAAAATAAGTAATGCTTAAGGATAAAAGCAGAAGGCCTTTAATAAAGCATGAAGAAAAAAATGCTCTATGCTACCAACCCAGATGAAACAGGATGGAAAAGAGTAGGCTGGGGAGTGATGGTACAATTAGCTTTTCTCACTTGTTTAATTTGTTTCTTTATTAAAGTTAGTGGTCATCTTAATATTACAGGACTACAAAATGGTAATGAAGGCCAGGCAGCTAGTGGGACTTATATTTTAAGCTGCACTCAAAACAATCATCCTTAGCATTCTATAGATGCAAAGAGAGCACTCTTATTAAGTTTTATAAGGATAAAGTGAGGTGGTTTTAAGAGTATGTGCAGCTTCCATTCAGCTTTGGTTTCACTAGTCAAAAGAGCAATAAATGTTAAACAGGAGTAGGCTTTTTAAATTATTTGTGGAAATTTAAGTAAAACACCAGATTTTTACTGCCCATTTAAATCATCTGGATTTTACCATCCCAGAGAGACTGTGGATGCATTTTCAGCCATTTTGAGTCAAAGGACATAAAACCAGTAAAGAGTACCTTGGTCTCTGGGTACTGACACGAGGGACAGTGTTCTTGTATTTTGTCTGATTCAGTATGAAGACAAAAAACCACCCCATAACAGCAAAACAATTACAGGGCAGCAGAGGGAAGCCATTCACCCACACTTCAGCAACCCAGAGCTAAAACTTAGGCACTGGGGACCAATGAAGGGGAAGAGGAACAAGTCTGAAATTGCCACCACTAAAACCATGCTGTATGGGCTGTTTGAAACTGGGAGGTTAGCTCACCAATTCAAACACTTTTCAGATGCTGAAGGGCCCCCAGGCCCAGCAGATGCTGTACCCCTGAATGCTCAAGCAGTAACAGATTTGGATACCACAGTCTGAGCTTATTAGGACTGGACACCAGTGGAAGAGGTTGCACAGGCCAGAAATGCTGGAGAAAACAGCTTGGGAAGTCTGGTCTACAGGGAAAAAAGTAACATCATAAGATTAAAAAATGCAATGACCAATAACAGCAACAACACAGCATTGCTAAATTTGCTATAGAGGCATGTAGGGTAGAGTAGAAATGGGGGTTATTTTGCAAGTATGTGGTAAGAGAGTCCTGCTGCAAGGCCTTTGCAATCAAAATTAACAAGGCAGGAAACCAAAACCAGGCAGTAATGTCTGAGAAGACATTATTCCTAAATGACTCCCTTACACAAGGAATTGGAATCAGAGGAGGGCAATTTTAAGACAACGTTTTGGATTTTTAAAAAATGTATCTTAATGAGAAACATAGTAATTGTAAAGATCACAATTAAATCTGAATCAATCTTACTCTCTATGCATCCTCTAAGTTTAGTATGAGCTTCCCCTGATGTCCTAGGGTGGCTTAATGATGTTGGATTATATCCCCATTCATCTGTTTAGCCCTTGCAGGCTCTGCAGCACTCCTGTTGCTCAAAGCACGTGAGACAATTTCACCTGCATGGAGATTGTTAAGTAGGGCCCATAGGTGATGGAATTGTCTCTAATGGTGAAAGCCACTTTCGAGAAAAGAAGAAAAGTGTGAGAAATACAGAGAGACAAAGGGAAAATGAAAACTGATGGCAGCAGGCAGCAAAGCCAGAAGAGCAGGAACAAAGGCAACAGGCTGTGGTTTTGCTGAAGGGGCCAGAGCTGCTGGTGGAGGGCAGGCACAGGCCAGGCCATCTCAGGCACTGCCCAGCTGTCCCAGAAAACACCCCAAAATCAGTTCATAGGTGGACAAACATGTGTAGCATCAGGTGTGCCCCAGAGTTACACCAATCAAGCTTGGTGTCCCACTGCTGACACCACATTGGTGCCACAGATGCCCAGCTGTGGCCTTGGCCCCACTGTCATCACCAGCCTGCAGCCATCTCAGTACAAGAAACACTTTCTTTTTGCTTTGGGAGTGAAGCTATTAAGCTATTCTGAAAAACCAAACTCCATTTATTTATGTTACTTCTTGTCTACTTTTAAATCTCTATCAGTATGTGCAAGACTTTGATTTAAAATACTATTACCCCAGAAATGCCATTTACACAAAATTTTAAACAAGACTTTTATCCATCTTAAATTAAGATATACCATCACAGAAGTTTCCACATCACACCTTCTACAAAGCCTGAATTAATAAGCTCACCAAATCAATCCCAGTAAGACAGGCAAGCAACAGGTATCATTCCTGTAAATACTATATCACTAAAATATATTTTCCCATTTAATTAAAGCATTCTCTAAAGAATAAAATCATTTGCATTGCTTATTATTCAGCACTGACTTCACTTTGAAGAGTCTTCCAATAAAAAGGAAAAAAAAAAATTAAACCTGCTACACCACTTTAAAAATTGCAGACAGCATTTTTAACCTCTGTCCTTTTGCATTACTGCACCAGTGCCTGGAAAAGCTACAGCAGGAGAGAGAAAGTCATTTAGGCAGCTCCCTTCATGCCAACACCATGGCTCAAAGGGACAGAAATCAAGAAACATTAGAATCAATATAAGCCAATTAGGACATTCAGGAAAAATAAACCATACAGAACTTAAACAAAATCTGTTAAAAGGCATGGAGAAAACAGGCATTTCTGAGCAGAGAGCAACTTATTTTTTGGAGATACTCCAGATTTTGTGTTTCCATCTGGTGGTACTTAGTGCTGGGATAAGCGACAAGGTGGTTTCCAGCTGAAACACAGGAGTGCCCATTTGACATGAAATACCCACAAGCAGGACAGCCACAATCGAATTGAAATCCTTAGGAACGGAAATAGAATGGATGCTTTTTTATAAACACACATCTAAATCACACTCATACCCAAATGAAAAATGTGCTCTACTAAAATAAAATCAAATCAGAACTTGGGACTGAATGCGTGGTCCAGCTACTAGCAAAAGATTTATTCTCACTCTTTTTTTTGTCATTCCTCAGGAATTAGTGGTTTAGCTTAAGCTGAGACTTGCCATTTACAGGTATATAATAAGCCAGTTGGGTTTTTTCATTCTTTGAAGCAGCTGCTGACCTTAGCCCTTGGTGATCCAGCATTCATAAACATCCACACCCACTGCAGGGAAGAGGCAGGATGCACACAGGTCCCCAGCTGTGTGTCCCAGAGAAATGGCAGCTCTGGGCACTGCATCCCAGTGCCTGTCTCAGCATCCTCACTGCAGGCCACAGAGCTGCCTCCCAGCTACCCCACACCATGGTTCAAATAAAGCAAATGACACTCCAGGAAACAACACAGAGGCTGACTACTTCACTGTACCCAGAAACCCTGCTCTGGTTTGGGTTATGTGCTGTGTGGGGCTGCACCACTCTGATCCCAGGGCTGGTGGGCAAAGGAGGGCAGGAAGGTGCCTTTGGGAACTACAGCCTCCAAGGCAACCCGCCTGACTGAGCAACCAGCACCACAAACTCCCAAATGTGTGCATCTAGGGCTCTGTGCTGCACATCAGTACTAACATATCAATTTCTCCTGCCTGGGGAAATCATGCCCACAAGTCCAGAAGGGAGGGAAGGACAATAGGCACATCAGACCCAAGCCGGCAGGTGTAGATATGCAGTTACAGAAGGAATTAATTTTAAGCTAAGTTAAAAATGTATTTGAGAAACCTCGACAGCAACAAAAGTGCATCAGATGTGGAACAGGACAAGGAAGAAGAGCTCTCTGAATTTCTTCAATTGTCTAACTTTCCAGATTTCGTGGGGGTTCCCCATGATAACTTCAAACTAGATGTTTCTCTGCTATTCTTAAAACCATCCCATTGAATTACTAAATGAGAATAGATCTCAGGAAAAAAGGCTTTTTCTTCAAGATTCTGCACCCAACTTCAAATGAAAGCAAAAAGAGAAGCCTGTGTTGTGATGAAAGGACAAGCAAAAGAACAATCACATCAGAAAACCAAAGGCCAGACCTCTAAACAGTAAAGCAATTGCATGTGTCAAGTTCCCATAACAAGATGGTGCCAGCTGAGGCTTATGTTAAAACTGTGCAATAAAATTAGATGTCTGGAGCCTCTGTCAGACGAATGATGCTATCTCATTAATGGGATTACATAGAAAAATTGGAGGGATTTCAGTCAAGAGGAATAAAATGATTAAGGATCAAAAAAGCGTGACTCATGAAAGCAAATAGAAACTGGATGCTGTGCTCTTGCCTGAAAAGCCCAAGCTTCAGAACCAGACAGGCCTGGTGGGACCAGCAACACCACAGCATCTCCTGCCTTACACCCAGAATAATGGAATAGATCAGACCCACCAGAGCAAAAAGTCACCTTATAAAATTCTGCCTTTTTAATGGCAACACCACTATCATATCAGTCAGCAAAAACCTAATAATCCAAGGGGAAAGAGGACAGGAAAGTTAATTACCTATTAGCAGCTGGCAGGAAGAACACATTTAGTCAGGAAAAAAGAGGGGGAAAAGAAAGAGGTAGTGACTACAGAGGCTGAGTGAAATTGAAGTCTTCTAGTTATTAACAGGAGAGGATTTCTTAGCCACAAGAACAACATATACATGGAATCACCTTCCCAAGGCAGGTACTGAAAATTACAACAGCTGAATCACCTGAACAGGGCCTGGCCACTATCCCAAAACCACCATCATAAGACTCCAGCATTGACAGGAGGTAAACTAGCTATAGGGGAAGGGGAGAAGGAGGAACAGTGCAAGAGGGAAAATGGGAGTGTTGTAGTAGCAGATGTTCCCTAGTCAGCACTACTATGCTATACTGGAGGAAAAATAAATGAATAAATAAAAGAGTTCTAAATATAGAATTAAATTCTCTTCACTGAGGGTTTCAACATCTCTCTGCAATTCTTTTCCAATTGAAGGACTGCAATTTGAATAAAAAACTTCATTTAAATTTTATACACATTCACAAAGATAAACTGATTTCAGAAAGGATTATTATGCCTGACCTCTCTAACTGGGGTGAAAGCCAGATACTTTGTGAACCATTTTGATCAAAGCTAACATTCCCTAAAAATTCATTAGATGCCAACATAAAGGACAAAAAGCATCACCATAGAAGAGCAGATGCTGTGAGCTACCATACAAAGCATATTAGAGTCACTTCCCCAGCATTCCTCTGCATCAGCACAGGGCAACTCTGCTTCAACACCAGAGTCCTGTTTCTGGCTATTGTGACATGCAAAGAGACAAATGCTTGGGAAATGACACTTCCCAAGAAGAAACCTTGCTGAGGCCTGGAGAT
The DNA here is from genome assembly GCA_009812075.1 of Sialia sialis. Taxonomy (NCBI): domain Eukaryota; kingdom Metazoa; phylum Chordata; class Aves; order Passeriformes; family Turdidae; genus Sialia; species Sialia sialis. The sequence goes on along the minus strand of VRYO01002781.1, from coordinate 15,479,389 downwards.
GTCCAAGTACAGTATGCCAAGAGAAGCAGAGGAAATTTCTTCCAACCCCACCACACATCAGATCCCCCAGCAGGGAAGAGTGTGTGTGCACATATCGTGGCAGGGAAGGGGTTTAGGACATTTAATTGCACTTTGGTTCTTATCCAGCAAACATAGCATCAAGCAACAGCTCTCCTGGAGTTAACATTTTACAGAGCAGGGGAGTCTGAAGCCCAGCTCTCTCCATTTTCACTAAGACCCTTGAGGGCAGGTGGATACTCCCTACAACTGGCAGCGGAATCGGTTGCCAAGCCCCAACTGGCAGCACAGGCCAGACTGGTACCCAGCTCAGTCTGCAAGACTGCCCATGGCTCTGCAAGGCCAGGCGAGCTCTGTGATCAAGGAAAATGACTCCAAGAAAAGATGCAAACAGAGCAGATTTGTTTCCTATTTTTATATGGTTTCTTACCACAGAAGAACACACTCGAGGCTCTTTAAACTAGTAAACTTTTAAGAAGAGGAATAGCCTTTGCAGAAGCTCTGCTTTGATGTAACTGGGCAAATTGATCTTGTTGCTTAACCAAATAAAGATGTAAGTCTCCTGCCCTCCTTTTTCCTTTTTTATCTTAAAAAACCCAAACAAAAAAAGGAAAAAACCAAACTAACCTCAAGTTTTAAGCTGCAACAATAGCCCTGACAGAAATAATGTCAATGTTTACAACCAGCAGTTCATTGTAGGCTATTAGAAATTCTTCACAATTTGCATCATGACATGTAACCCAAACCTTTTCCTCCTAAAGCCCAAAACTTCTGTTCAGAAATGCTCAATGACTTTTTTGATTCAGAAACTTTATAGTAATAGGAGCAGTTAATGGAATTTCCAGAACTGTGTTGGTTACTTTGGGCTCCCACAATCACATGGGACACCTCTACAGTGGTCTCACTCCCTCAGTTTACACTTCTGAGTACCTTGCATCCAGTGTGAGTCCGGGTCTTCATGAGGGGAGTTGTGGTGCACAGCTCAATGGCTTCTGGTTCATGGAAGATCACTGTCGGGAGAGGCTCTTTACGAAGAGTTAGGACATTCAACTTAGTCTTTAACATGGTCTGAAAGTGCTAAACAGAAAAAGAAAAGAAATTACCTCCAGTTCTAGTGCAGAAAAATGAGTAGATAATAGGAAGCATCTGCATGTCTCACTTGCTTTGCAAGCTTCCCAGGAGAGAATTAACAAGTTCTGTGACTTGAGAGCATTCGTTACTATCAACAATGTGGAGACTATTTTTAGTTTTAAAATATATACATACACAAAGTGAAAGGATTCATTACAATTCCCATATGTTCCAAAAGGGTCTAAATTCAACCTCTGATCACTTGCAAGCATATGATAAAGCTGTTCATAGACTGAGTTCCTAATGTCCACAGGGAGGAAGAACACGGGATCAAAGATCAGTAAGAGAACTATGGATCCATCCATCCCTGTTCTCCTTCCTCTGTACTTAAATCTCATCCTACAGACCTTTGTAGATGTTACCATTCCCACTGAGCTGAATCCCTCATTGGTTTGCCTTTGTCATGTGAATTTCATATTCTCTTTGTAAGCAATACTTCCTGTAGTCTGCAATGCAAATGTCACTCTTGGTACCAATGAATAGATGTCATTAAAACTTGTCACTTTCTTAAACAGACTCCCCAGGCTTAGGTGAAGAACTATCCCAGTGGACAGCAACGTCATCAAATTAAAAGTTTCTCAGCAATTGCTTAGAGTGAGTAAAGTCAATCCTTGAAATACTTCCAAATCAATTTTGTGGAATCAAGAGAGCCAAGAGAAATTTTTTAACATTTAGATATTTCTTTGAACTGACCTTCATTTGAAAAACTGAACATTTTCACATGCTACTACTTACCTAAGGGAGAAAAAATGCAGATATGAACCAAATCAAGGTAGTAACATGCCACAGCACTTTCTAATAAAATACGACTTTATCAAAACTTCGTAACTTGACTCTTATCAAGCAGCAGTAATTTGACATATGTGCAAGGACTTTAGATTACTTTCATCACAACTAAACCGTTTGTTCTGACTTTTGATAGGAGATTCTTAACTCACTTTGCAGACACCCCTTTTCTCAGTCTCCAGCTCTGCAAGGCAGGCAAGCATTACAGGGTCTGGCTTGCAGAAAAAGAGATGCTAAGTGATTTCCCAGAACCACGCAACAAGTCTCTATCAAAGCTTAAAATATCAACACAGGTCCTTGTTGTTCAGTCCTGTACTTTAGATGAAGAGAGTGTCTATTCAATATTTTACTTATACACAGGGGACAAATCAACTATTTAGATACTATGTTTAGTTCTCTATGGATTTTTGTAGATATGAATATTCCTTTGAAAATAAACTTGTTACCAGATCATAAATACTTTATCCTGTGCCAACTGAAAGTCTCTTGATATACTTCTGTAACAGTTTAGTCCTTAGTTTGTCAGTTTTTAATTTTTTCATTATTTTCTAATAATTGTTACCCTACCCTTCAAACACTCTTAGAAATACATTCAAGGCATATACACTGACAGTCTGTGAAAATAGTACTTGTTTACCTATTTCACACATGAAGTTACAGCCTGTTAACAGCAACACCTTAGGGCCTCTGTGGTGTTTGTGCAAGCACTCAAGTTTGCATCCCAGTGAAGCGCTCTACTCATACTATTTTTCATCTGCTCATATTACACATTACCCCATTCACTCTCCCAAGCAGCTCCAGCAAAAAACTCCATTTAAGATGATTATACATTAAAGAACATTCTCTGACATGTTTCTGAAGATAACAGAGATCTCTGACAGCTAGTATTACTAAACTGACTGAGAAAAGCTACTTCATTTTACCTTTAGGTTGCAATTAACAGCCTTTTCTTTGGAGTTTCCTAGGTCTCTCCAGCGGAGTTCTTAGCCAAGGCTGAAGAGCAGGGAAAAAGCTGTGACAAGTAAAAAGCAAGCAGGCTTGAGGTGCTGTTTTTGAAAGAGCATCATTGATTACCAGCTGCAGTGCCAGGCTTGCTGGTCCCACTGACTAACTACTGCCTACTACAGCAGAGTTGCTTTTATCTATAGGCTCTAGGTGTGCTAACCTGCTGCTGAGTTTGTATTTCTGGAAGAGAAAATGGGCAGGAGGCAAAGGGTGCTGGAGCTCAGGCCCAGCCATGCACAGGTCACAGCGATTTCCCCTGCAAATAATCCCTTTTCAGGCCTGAGGATATGCTGTGCCCAGAGCTTTCTGCTGCTGCCTTGTGCATGTAGGGGATGGGAGAGGAAAGCAGACGTGCAAAAAAATGTGCTATTAACCTTAAGTTGCACTATTTTTCAAGTGAACCAATTTTGAATCAACAGAGATAATGGTTGTGAAGCAATCAGGTTGAAGAATCTATCCTAGCATTTAACTTTTCCCTCCTTTGAGTGCTGGAAGAGCTCTATTTCCATAAATGATCTGTTTACAGGGCTTCTCCAACAAAGAATGGTGCTTCCATTAGACAACAGGAGTAAAAAACTCCATTTAGCCCTCCTGAACAGTGAGCTTGGACCTGCAAAATGATTGTCCTCCTCTGCTGACATCTCTATAAACGTCAATAAGATTACTGACAGAAAGGGCACAATTTGAGCAAAATAAAGAAAACTTCAGCAATGATCCACTTTTTTTTTCCAAGTCCTAACAACCACATATACAATCTTAAACAAGGAGAAGCCTTCTCTGTGCCTTACAAAGGCAATTCAATACTTGTATGAGCAGCAAGTTGGAGCGGTTGGGTGCCAAAAACACGAGAGCACAATTGGCAGCAAGCAGCTGATTAGTTGCCAGAGAAGTGCAGGAAGGATTGGGGGTGGACACAGAAATAGCCTTTGCTTTGGCCCACAGGGCTAATGCAGACCACGCTGAGCTCCCTGCACAGCCCATGTGATGGCTGCCATAAGAAAATCAAATCTCTGCCAGCAGACATCACGCAGGGAGCCCCCAAATAAGCACACTATTTAAACACATGCCTAACTTTCACTATGTGAGCAGTCACAGTAAAGCACACGTGGGTAGTCAATGGGATTATTCATGTGCTTTAAGCCAAGAACAGGATAAAGTGCTTTGCTGAACCCATTTCTTGGGTTTCCACTCCAAACTGGCATCTCCTGCAGAAACTGTTGGCAAAAGGTGACCTATAACAGCAGCCAACATATTTTTTGAGAAGAGGCATTCACTCTCCACTGCTGTGAACTCAAAATATTTCTTTAAAGTGCTTTAAGTTCACAAAGTTCTTGAAAAGCATGACTTTGGCAATCCAGTGAATAAAGTTTCAGGGAACATTATACCATTCACAGTTCATGTGCCAGAACCACTAGGTTCATTTGGTGGCCCTTACACTGAAAATTCTCATCAGAAGACAATGGCATGACCAACAGCTCAAAACTACACATCACTTATTCTTTATCCATTTAGATGGTGCTATTGATATGATTTCATATTTGAAAGAAATGCAAGGAGTAACAGAACAGTAATAATTTGGCAGTAAGTTTAAAAATACCTTGAGCAAATGAAAATACCTTAAATGCCAAAGAAAGCATCAGACCTGTAATTAGTATTGTATTTTCCTAGTTGCTAGAACAGTTGTTTCCTAGAACATTATATCATTCAAAGCAAAATTTAGGTAATGCTGCCAGTAACACTGGACAATTATCTTAATTCAACACCATCGTTTTGCTTGTTCAAGGATTCAAGTTCCATAGGTTTATTTTGGTTAGTTTACCCATCTTATTGGTATCCTTTCCCCCTGCAGAAGAAAACCAAATGGTGCATAAGTGGTAGCCCAAACCCATAACTGGCTAAGACTGTCACTGCAGAGCTACTGCCTCTTGGCTCCTTGGTGACCCTCAAAGTGCTCCCTATTTCAATGAAAACCCTGCCATCAGGAACACTCTTAGCTACCAGTTAACTGAACATAAGAACCAAGAAATTCTATGTTGTTTAAGACATATTTTGTTATCAGCTCAACAGTCACTTGTTAGCTCTAAACTAACTAGCTCAGAACAATCAACTTGCAAATTTTGCATGCGGCATATTTAGTTCAGGCACAATTTCTGTTGCGGTTAAAACTAAAAATTAACAGCATTTGGGTTTTGGTTTAGTTTGTCAGCAAAAAAGCAGTCACTTCCAGAACTCAGGCCAAACATCTTCTCCAAGATTCCATGCAAGGAAACATGACTTGGAGGAGAAAATTATGCACTGACATTTGTAATAATAACACTCTTCATCTTCAGGTCTTGACAAAACAGTCATTCTGTTCACAGTATTGGGTATTCAGCAGACAGGCCTAGTGGATCTTTCAATTTGCCTGATGGAAATAAAGGCCCAAATCCAAAAATCTAAAGGGTTTCACACTCATAAGCTGCACCTGGGTATAAGCCGCACTTCCAGGTAGCTGGGAAGACCACAGAACTTGTCCCTAAATAAGCCGCAGTAGGTGATAAGCTGCAATTTTTTTTATTATTTTTTTTTTTCCTCCTCTCCCACGTGGCAGAGGGGGTGCTCCCTGTCCTGCGACCCGGGGCTGGCCATGGCCGCCCCTTCCTGCTCCCCTGCGCGGCTCGCACTTCCAGGTTGGCAATTCTCCGGAATTTGTCCATAAATAAGCCATGCCTGGTGTTAGCCGCACTTCCAGGATTGGCTCGATTCTTCAGTGAAATAGATGCAGCTTATCAGTGTGAAATTACTGTATATATTGGATAGGATTATAAAAAGAAGTGTCAAGAAAGAGGGGACTGTAATTCACTGTAACCTGTAATCCAGCAACAGGAGTTAAGAAAAATAAATACATTTTACAGGCTGACGTGGTTTCAACATGGTGATTGAAAGAAAAGTTTTCAGCACCTTAGCCTTTCTCCCCATTCTCTCTTAGCATCGCCATTACAATCACATGACTGTGTCAACTGCCATCACATTTCCAGGTGACCTGGATTTGGCCAATTTTGCCAAAACGTGCTTTGAATCCAAACCCAAAAATGATAGGATATTAGGAAAAAGAGTTACTCTGAAAGTTCAAAGACTCTGGAAAGAGGGATCTGCCAGAACAAGAAGCGGTCCTCTGGGCTATTCATCCTTCTACAGCACCTACAAAGGAATTCCCAGATGAAATCCACACTAGTGCATCAGCAAAAGATGAAGGGAAATTCAAAAATAATCTCTATAATTTACTATTTCAGCACAAGTACCTCTCTACCTCTGAAACCTATTTAGTTCTGGAATAAACCCAGAACTTTTCAACAGCATCCTACTGCAAGACAAAGCGGCCTATGAGAGAAAAGACACAACCAAGTAAATTGAACTGCAGGAGAATTTTAGAATGTACAAATGTTCCTTTTCACCTGCTCTCAGAGGAATTTGACTACAGCATATCCAGTCCATAGGTACAAGAGGAGATGACAACACATTAGATCTTTTGTACTATGGGTACCCTATGAGTTACGGGAGCACAGCTGTGAGCTGAGGACCACCCAACCCCAAGCCTCCAGCCTTTCAGCAAGGAAAGAAGAATTCTGATCCATATGAAAACTGATCCATTGCAAGGCTTTGTTTTGTTTAAAGCCAATCTGTCCAGTACAGATAAATGTCATCTCTGATCCATTTCTTGTTAAACAAATACTGCTAATACAGTTTAAACACCTTCCCTCCCCCACATTAAACTATATCATGCCTTATTTGTTTATTCTTTGGTAGCAGTTCATATAAACATTGTACTGAACACTGCAATAAAACTCTCTACAGAAGGGATGGAAGCAATTTATCATGATAAAGTCAGAAATCATCCCATCAGCAGCCTGCTCTGTAACACAAAACTGACTGGCATGCACAAACCCAAGAGCATGTCACAACTATACTCAAGCAGATCCATCCCAATCAACTTTCTTGAAACTAATCCAACTCCAGAAATCTGGTTATTAAAAATTTCTCTCATCTAGCATCTCAAGACCTATATTTTTCTAGCCTATCAAAACAAATCCATTCAATCTCTTTCAGGTAACATGCTACTTATGTGAAAAAAACAATAATTATGTCTGAATTTTCATATTTCAATCACAAAGAAGGGGCAACATGTGGAAGTGGTAAGACAGGCATGCCTGAGGCACCCTCTGATACATTTTGTAAATAGAAGAGCCATGGTACAACTTGGCATGACTCAGCGGGCTGAGGGCATGGCACCCCCAAGAATCTTGGAACAAATCATCTGGGAAATGTTCCACAACACAAAACAAAAAACCAACCAACCAAGCAAACTTACACTCCCTCTCCACATGTCCATTGACCATGCATGGCTGCACAAAAGAAACTCAACCAGTGCCTGACACCACTTCCCCTCTCATGTCCCCATGCACCTTCCACCCTGTCCAGCAGACAGCATAGGAGAGACAGTTTGGGCACAGAAAGGAGTAATCTGCATTTGACAGGATAAGCTCTACTCTTTATGAAAGGACAACAAAAAGATGGCATCAAAGCAAGCAGGGCCTGACACTCGGGAAAGGAGAGGCAGCACTACAAGCAATCCTGCCAGGCAGGGCTCCTCCTGAATTTCTCCTGCCACTACTGAATGCAGTAAGGGAGTCAAGGATAAAGCTCTGATGGAAAAACCTGTAGTATGCAGAAACAATAGATACATGAAAGGAAAGGGACACATGACTGCAGACAAAAGCATGGCAAAGTACATAGGAAACCAAAATCAGCTGAGTGTCAAAAAGCCTTCCAGCAAAGATGCTACTGGATCTTTGCATGCAAGTACCAAGAATTATTCCATCTCATTCTCACACCAACTTCTTGGGAATATTCTTTTTCCTGTGGTGGCAAGACATATCTCTTAAAAACACATAATTACCAAGATTTCATAAATAGAACCAGCACTCCCTATCAATAGCTGTGATCACACAGCTGCTTGTGTGACAGTGCTCACAATGCCTTGTTTTCTTACAAGTTTAAGGAATTTCTGTTTCCTCACAATTTAATTCATGTGAAACGTTTTGTTCTCAGACCCTGTGTACTTGAAGTTTGCTCTGGCTGAATGTTCCTGTTCTGTTGCCAAGCTTATGCGATTCCGATCAGCAGGATCGCTGCCCAAACAAAACAGTCCCAGATACAAACACCCTCCAAACTGCAGGGAACTTCAGAGCCAGATGAGAATTTCATGACTGATCCTCTAACATCTCTCTATCATCAGTCAAACTAAATCCCAACCTAAACAAATCTATGTATACTGGATATTCAGAGACCAAGTTTCCAGTTTAGACACAACTGCTGAGAACCTAAAGCCTCACTACAGAGATTCGTATCAGAGTAGGAAGGAAGGAGTCAATATTTCAGGACACTCAAAATCAAGAAAATAAAAGAAGACCTCCCTAAGACATGAGGAGGAAAAAAAAGCCACAGTACCACAGTAAAATGTTCTTTCATCAGTCTCTATATTAGCCTAAATTTCCCGGCTAGTATTTCAGTGGACATAGGCATGATGAATAGAAGACAAACATCTAAATATATCTGTTTGGATTTAGGCTTTTACAGTCTTTTACCTACTGATGATTGTTAAATATATTTTGAAATAAGTGTAGTTTCCAATGTCTGGTATTCATTATAACAACATTTTTTGTAGCATCAAAAGAAATAAAGAAAAAAAAGAACTTCACCAGTATTTCAATAGAGCTACTCTCATAAATAACTACTACCAAAACTTTAGCCCCAGAAATTACTGTTCCATCTCAAATTTTAATAATTTTATCACAATTGAACTAGTTTTGGAATTTTAAACTAGATTACACTTTCAAAGATACCAGAATTTCTCAGTGGAAGCAGAAGGATTTTTCAGCTCCAGCATTTTTCAAGACAAATGGCAAAATACAAGTCCAAGACAAATGATTTAAAATAAAAAAGAAAAAGTAGAAATAAATTAAGAAATAGGAGCTGACAAGAAAAGAAAGAACAAAATAGAACACGCAGCAGCATAAATACATCAAGTTCATTCACTTTGATTTTGAGCTGACCCCTAAGCTGCCTTCCAACATATTTTTCTCCTAACATGAGTTTCCAGTACATGTATTATTTGGTATAGTTGGCCCAATATTAAAACAATGGAATCCTGCAGCATGAAGGCAGCTGTTGCTTTTTCAATTTGCCCTTGGAGGCTTTCCAATAGTTTCTGTGTCAGAGGATGCTTTAAAAAGTTTTTTCTCCTCACTCTGCCTGGCACAACAATCCCATCTCAGACAATACCTGCCAGACAGCCACTGTATCCTCCAATGCAGCCCTTTCTAAACCAGTGTTTCACTCTGCCACTCTTCTTCATTTTTTGAAATGAATCAAGAACTTGGCAAGCAGTTCTGTAGTTCAGTGACACCTCTCTTGCCTTGCAAAGACTTGTTTTCTGAGACAGGGATATGGACTGGGTAACAAAGGCACCTGCTATAAACAAGGAATCTGCCCTGATTATTTGCTAAGTAACACTGTTTAAAACTGCAGAGAAAGAATATGTACAAATTCTTAACAAAAGAATGTCATGGATTGCTTAAATATAAATCAAATTGATTTCTGGTCTAATGAATTGTTGTAATCACAGCTGCAAAATAATGAGAATCACTGAGCCCTTTCATGCTAATGTACAGCACTGCCTTTCCCAGGTCAGAACCACCCCCAAGATTTAAACCTGTCATTCCTGAGGGTCTCTGAGAAGGGCTCCTCCTATTTCCCATGGACACAAACCAAGGGAATGGACCTGCATCTTCATCAGGTCAGCCTTTTTGGGAAGCCATCATCAGGATGTACCCCTCAGCCCTTGCAAGGGATGAAGAAGCAGCCTGGTAGTCTTCCCTGCTGCCACGCAGCCCCATGAGCACCATGAGTGCCTGCCCAGAGCATCCCCAGGGAGCTGCATCTGGCCACCACTACTGCGCCTCGACAAGGAACTTCCCAGCCCTGACTGAACTTACAGGCATTTCACCTGCTGCAACACCGCTCCTTTCCCACCTCCAACTGCAAATTATTCATCAAGGGAGGGCTCTGCCAGGATTTATAGCTATACAAACCTTTGAGCAGACAATGCAGAATATAGATGAAAATTGGGTCCCACCGCAGTGCACATACATAGCCACTACCCCAGGGCAACTTCACACAGGTCTTTCCACTTCTTTAAGCCATGAATAAAAATAGTACATTAGAGAGCCCACATCAGAAATAAGGGATTCTACAGAAAGTGATAAAAAATACCTTTCTACAAAATGTCTCATTAATTCAGCAAAACTTTAGAGCTGGATAATTGACAGGATTTGCACCAAGAAATCCTTACAAAAGAAAAAACACTCCAACTCATTTATATTCCTGTTTTTTCTGCAACTACCTTACTTGTTAAGCTGAGACAAAACAGCTAGATGCAAAATTACTCAGTTTTATCCATTTTAGAATGAGTCAAATAAAACAGCTAAGGATGGTGCTCCCCTTCATTAAGGCCAGCAGGGCCCATGGGCAGGACAGCCCTCCAATATCCACATCGTCAAGATATAAAGGTTAAATCTGCAGAGTGTTTTCAAGATTTTTCCAAAAGTAATTAATCTTTTCTTCCATTTTTCTGGTTTTCAAAGAACAATTCCTTAGCACTTGACAAGGCAGAGATTAAGCTTCTGACTTCTTGCAATTTAATTGTTCAAACTCAGAGATCCTCAGAAACTCCAGCATCTCTATAAAACCTCAGTTTCTTCTTCCTAACTTGTCAGCAAATTTCAGATAATTTTGCAGAAGCCTAACTAATCCGTTAGTATAAAGTATCAAAATGCTAGTGGTTATACATATAAATATGTATCTACAGTTGTAAGGACAAAGAGTGGGGCGAAAAAAACAAGAAAAAAAAGCAAATCCCTCCAGAAAAGAAATATAATATGCACCATGAGATTCAACCAGATGCCCTTATCCCCTCAAGGCATGGGTAATATACTATCTGCCAGTACATATGGGACCAATTAAAAAGAGCTAACTCCTCGCACAGGCGCTGCAGCGTCACTCTGGAGGAGCCCACAATCCATTAAACAAACTCATTCCAAGTAATTCCATTCTGGAAACACGTGCTCATTCACAACCAAATCCCAGTCTTTAGGAATCTCATATGCCATGAAAAAAACAACCCTGCTTCCACAGAAATCTCTGGCAAAACAATCAGAAGTTCAAGAGGAACAGAATTACTGTCACCTTTACTGCTGCTTCATATGTGCACTACCTGACCTACATGAAGAATTACTACTACTCCTTGGAGAAGTCTTGGTCTCACACTCCAACACTGCCAATGAAATTAAGTGCACTGAATGATGGAAATAATTAATTGTTTAACTAAAGGAAACAGAAAAGGTTCAAAACTATCCAAATGTTCCCTTCCAGTAAGTCCAGCAGAACTGGAAGACTTCAGGCATGCACAAGGATCATCATTCAACTCTTTACATTGTGAAAGCTACTTCCTCTGTTTCCAGTAATTATACTCTAACTTTTGTCCAATCTGCTCCAAACTTTTTTCAACACAGCAATGACTTACAAGTTTCGATGCACAAAAGATCTACAGAATAAAGAATCCCACCCAGAACAGAGGAACATCCTTATTCTCAGTAGTCTCAACTTTCCTCCCCGCTCTGTTGATGGCTCACCACCACAAACACCATCCATTCTCATCCACTTTACAAATTATAGAACTTCACATTGAAAAAAAATCCTGGTTTCAAGTTTGGGCTCAACTTTGAGATATGAAGTTGCACAAGAAGCAGCAATGTAGATGAGAGGGTTGTTTGTCGGGGAGGAAGGGTTATTATTATTGTTTGTTCATGCAAGCCCTGTCAATTATTGCAAGCAGTGCTTTAATATGTCTTAAGCATTACTATGAAGCAATACAGAACATCAAGATCCAAGGAAGGGGAACTGGGATGTTAGAGCCCTGAGCTTCTCTAGATGCAGATCTAAAACACATTCCTGTAGTACAAGATGAAAATATTCTGAATATCCACTATACCCTGTCTGCCTGTGTCAGGCAGCTAGTTAAACAGATGTGAAAGAACCAACAAAATTAAAATAAATTAAGTGCCTGCCCAGCATTTCCCCACTGTCTTCCTCCTTTGCCCCATTCAATTTAACTTTGTAGCATCAATGATGCAGTTATTCCAGCAACCCTTAAAGCACACAGAGCTGTAATTCTGCAAGAGATGTTAACAAGGTGGCTTTTATCAAACTTGATCCAACTGAAATCTAAATTATTTACCCTGAAAGAAAAGGGAATAAAAGAATTTAAGGGCCTCTGATAAAATATTAAAGTATTGAATCCTGTGAATACCTATTACTCATTCCTCTGGGGAAAAAAGTATCAAGACAAATATTTATTTTAATAAAGAAAAGGCACATATTTGGCTAAAAGAAAATAGTAAACTCTGATGCAAAATGTTTGAGCAGCTTTACAAATTCAGTCCTCTATAATTACATTGATACTGCTAAAAATTCCACTTTCATAACCACCACCATATATAAATAAGTGTCAAAATAAATTCAGTAGGTTATCATGCAAAAATGTGTCCACAATAGCTTAATCTTGAGATAATGCTTTTTATAGCATGTCTTTCTGCCCAGATTTGCAGCTCTTGTTACTTGCATTCTGACCACTAAGCACAAGGATCATCAATCTTATTATCCATTTTTTTCATCAACTTCATGTTGCAGCCCTGCTCATGGCTTCTCACCTCTGCTTATCTAAGGTATTTGCATATAGAATGGCCATACAGTTCTTTGAAAGATCTCCAAGCCATACTCACTGTTGTCAAGGACAGTAATTTAGCCAAAAGAAAATAGTAACCCAAACATTTAGAGATAAACAGTAAATATAAGGCAGAGGGATGACTGTACACAGGGATTCAATAAAAATCTCCAGTGACATTTCTCTATTGGTCAGCCCCAATTTTGCAATGAAGAATTCACAGAAGACTTTTCAAGGGGATCTTTGAAGTTTCCTTCTTCCACAAATACTTTTAGGAAAAGTAACTGTCTAGCTCCAAGTGTTTAATGCAGTTTCTTACGTTTGGGAAGCAAGGACCATTTGGAAAGCAATTAAAGTGAATACAGCTGGAATTAAAGTCCGCGGCTGGGATGATCAAGAACAACCAGTCTGATGGAACGCCATCCTCAGAAGGAAACCACTGTGGAGAGCAGAGCTACCCAGCAGCCAGGGCACAATTTGACAGCTTCACAAGACTTGTGCCTGGCCACCACACACTTCTCTCAGAGCTTCACTGCAGCTGCTGAGATCCCAAACACTGCCCACTGCAAAGCTGCTCTGCCTACACCCTAACCAGGATCACTCAGCACAAAACATTCCATGTGGGCACAAAATAAGGCTTTGCCTCTAGGTCTCCACTTGGGGAGTCAAAAGGCAGTCAGAGCTGAACACTCAAAATTAACATTTCGCTTGCTGAGGGGTAATTCAGAGCTCGATGACAGATGGCTGTTTTCCTGCTTTCCAAGCATTACCAGTATTTAGAGGAAAGTCTGCAAAAATGTTTGTACTGTTGGTAAGTTACTTGGGAGACCACCACAAGTAAAATATTTTCATTTTTAAAGAAAGTATGTAATTTCAGTTCAGAAGCAAAGCTTGAAACAGATAACCTCAAAAGTGGAAAGTCTTTGGCAAGTTGTTAACTGAAGTCACAGATTTTCAGAGGCGACTTTAACTCCACATCAATTAATCACCACTAGTTCCCCTCCTACAGGCCAACCTTTAAGCCAACTACATTATTTTTAGTGTAAGATGGCTTGAGGGACAGAAGGTATCCTTGTTTGATTTTTTTCAATTTTGGATCCCAAGTTGTCTGACTGGAACAGATTTTTAGATGACATTAGAAAAGCCTCTGAAATAACATCATTCAAGTTTTGCATGCACAGCTATTTGCACAAGCCAATTCTACAGTTTTACAAGACAATCGGCTACATAAACATCTGGCTGCTCCATTCCCAGCAGCTGATGAGCAAAGGGGACCTTTGATCATTCAACAAAGCCAGTTCTCTCCTGGGTGCAATCCAACAACCACCACAATTCAAGGGTTCCAAGTTTTGATGTTTCCCTGTCCTGAAGCACACACTGGCTATCATGTGCATCTCAGTGTCATCCACAGCACAACAGAGAAAATCTAAAGCTGAAGTCACAGCGACTCCCTGCAGAAACAGAAACCCAAACTACCTCCACTGTCTGGGGTTCAAGCCAGGGGAGTGTATGCCACACAGGGTGACCTGAGAATTAAAAAATGTATGGCAAGGGCATCTGCTAAAACACAGATTTTTATTTTTTTTTAATAGTTTTAAATACAGGTCAGAAATCATTTGAAAACATGATATTACACAAGGTGCTCCTTCACTTTTTTAAAGATTAAAAGAGGAACAGCTTCAACCAGCACATGAAACAGGGCTATGTGTTATGATCTATTTTCCCTCTAGCATCTGTAAAAAGCTGATTAGTTCCAACTCATGCTCAACAACATGAACACTTCCACTTTCATATTTTATCACCATCGTAGTCAGAAATTAAAAGACTCTGGTGGCTATCACTGATGTTCCCAACCTGGCAGAGTAAAGCCATTCCTGAAGGAGATTTGGGATTGCCTTTTCTGCTTACACAGTAGAGAAATCACAAATGCAGTTTACTGTGAAGCTGTCAATATTTAATAGTGTTTAATGGTGCGGTATCTGATTGGAAAAATGATGCAAGTGTCTATCTAGAGAAGTATCTATCTAGATTAGTTCATCAGCTTCCATTGAATTTCCCTCTTTGCCTTCATCCCTGAATGTGTGCTGCTGAGTTGGAGTCGGGGGGCTATTTATTTGCTGAAACACCACATCAGAGATGATTCTAGGGAAGAAATAGGAGGTAATTCTGAAAACAGAGGTAGCAACATGTGCACCATTGAAGAAATAACATAGGCTGGACTCAGAGGTGAATCTCAGGGATGACTTGGCAGAGCTGCCTATTGCAAGGCCTCTGACTTGCCTGGCAGAGTGCTGCTGCCCTGCAGCAGCTTAGGCTGCAGCCAGCCCTAACAACCCCCACAGATGGTTCCCCATCAGTTCTCACAGAGGATGGCTGCCTTTCCATTTCTTTAGCTCAAAGTGCATGCACAGCAGAGGGAACAACCAATGCAAGGTTCATTTTGGTCCAGCCCATTTGGTTTGGAAGATACTCTTCTCCAGTTTGGCACATGAAGTGCTCTACCTTCAGCCTCTTTTCTGTTTGACACATGAGCAAATCATATTTATAAGAAATCCAATTCATCTATAAAAGTTGCATCTCAATATATTGTGACTTACCTTTTCCCTATCCCCATTCAAAAGGAGAGAGCATAGCACAGCTTTCAAAGCCATTCTCATTTAAACATTACTTTACATCTGCACATTTTTCAACTTCCAAAACTACACTTGGTAGTAAAAAAAAGAACAGCAAAGAAGCAAGGTTGTCTTACTGTATTATATTCACTTAATAATCATAAGCAGTTTCTCAGAGAAGTCCTCCAGGCACAGTTTTAATGTTAAAGCAATTCTTGCTTCATTTCAACCATCCAGTGATGCAGAGCTGATAGCCCAGCTCATTAAAAAGTACAGGGCACTATTTCAAGAAATGTCATAATTTATCAGGCAGAGTTAAGTCACGCTGCACACGGCAGCCTCGATGCACAGCACCAACTGCCTCTGACACTTTCTGAGTCCAGCTCTGAAGTCCCTCTGCTTTGGGCTCAGCTGCCCATGTTGCATGAAGTCACACAACAAAGCTTCCTGCTACAGCGTCATCTTTTTCAAGAGGCTTAGAAACATTTAAAAATGCATGAATCTCACTTGAGTGACAACCCATTTAGCCAGCTGTAAAACTCATTACAGGAAGGATGGTTGGAGAGAAGATAAACAGCAATCATTTCTTTTTAAACTTTAGCATGGAAAGTCTCACATTAGGTTGACTAAGGAGTCCAAAACATGACAGAGCTCTCACTTTGTCCTGTTGGACATCAGCTGTTAGTCAGCAGATTTGTCATATCAGTGATTAGATCAAGCACCTCAACTCTGCAAATTGCAACTGGCAATTCAAGGAATCATTAACTGGGATGAGGTTCAATTTTGCCCCCAAACTATTCTTTTGAGGGACTGTGTTTCTACTCTCCCAAGTACTCCCGACACACAGGAGATAATTATCAATCTCTGGACTCATGTAAGATGATAATCAACTACCTCCCCTGCCTATCAGAAGGTATTATTCCAAGAAAATGGGCATTAGAAGAAAGCAGTAAACCCATCCCAAGCCCCTGTCAGGAAGGTTTGCATTTGAGACTATACTATGCTGGAAACTCAGTGGTGACTTCATTGGTAAATTCAAGCAGCTCTGTTGAACTGGGTGCTACACCCAAGTGAGACACTGCAAAACCAGAGCACCTTCCCGATCCACTCGGACTCTGCAAACACCACACAGCTCTGCTTAAGGATTTGTGTTGCTTTCTGGAAGAAAATCTTGTTTTTAAACTAAAGCCCACTAAAAGAAGCTTAACTGCTCTTAAAAAGTACTTAACTACCTCTTTGCTTGTTATCAAGTGGCCCATCCATATCTGTCAGATGAGCATCGTTGATGATATTGCATTAAATAAACACTTCTGCTTAAAATACATAAGTTTACTTATGAGTAGTTTGAGACATGCAAATATCTACAGCTTATTCAGTTGAAGAATCCCCTGCTCTCAAAATGTCCATTCAGCAGCCCTGCCAGATACTGTTTCACAATACTACAGGCTCACTTATTCATAAACAAATCATTAACATTCTTGACATAAATCCATAGCTTACAACAAATCCCAGCTATGATAGTGTTTTACTACATTTGCTGTGCCCATCATGAATGGGGGTTCTGTTTTCACTAAAAAAACCACTCTCAACAAATAAAAGGTAAATTATTCTCTGCAAGAAAACCACCAGGATGAAATATCTATGCACAGATTACAAACTAATTACCAAGTTCATACAGTAATACACCTGATATTCAGTTAGTGAAAAGGGTTGCCAAAATTTATGCAATAAATTTTCTTCCTATAACTCTAGTAACTAAGAAACTCTGAAGGTAAAACACACCATTACAGGCTTTTAAATTTTTCTCAATTATTGAAGAAACCTTTTATACATCCCCTTCTCTCCACACATGGGCACAAGAATCATTTGAGAAGACTCTTCAAAAGCCCTTCAACTTTCACTCACTGCCTGGGGTTTATTTACAGCCTTGGATCAGAGGGTTTCAGCCAAGTCCAAAATGATCAAGGCCATTTTTACATACCTACACCACAACTTAAATTAGACTAATTAAAAGGAACAGAATAGCTTAATGAATGCATCAGGACTAGGCTTCTTTTTCTCTCTGAATATATTCCACACAGATGACAGCACAGGGCAGTATTTCCCAAAAAACACAGTCCAGAGGTGAATCTCTGCAGGCGCCCCAAAACTACTCCATCATGCAGGTAGATCCCCCCGTGCCAAGGGGCATGGACAGCATGGCAAGATGGGATTCCCTGCTCAGAGCTGGTCCACACAAGGGGGGACATTCCCACAGCACCTCCCAGGACAATCACACAGCATCCAGCCATTGGCAATGGCCAGCCATCAGCAAAGCTCTGGACATCACAAGGTTAAGCCCTCTACCCTCAATTCATTGATGCCTTCCTCACCATATTTAAAGAATTAAATGTTTCCCTGAAAGGCCATATTTCAGTAATTAAAAAACAATAATAATAAAAAATAAAAAAGGGTGGAAGATAGTTAAGTTACTATTGATGTTCTTGGCAGATGAGAGATATGCTCACAAGAGCCGACTTCTCCCTGCACTGATAAACATAAAGCAGACTGCCTTCTGTGCCGGCTGCCAGCTCAGCCCGGGGAATAAAAGATGTTTTCAATTCCGGAAAAGATCCATGTGCACTGAAACACTGAACACTCAGCAAGGCCTCAGCCCCTTACTCACAGTGCACAGCCCTATGGGCGCCAGGGGCTGCTCAGACTACATAAAAATACGCATATGGCAAAATTTTACAGAAATTAGACTCTTGTTACTGTAAATACATGCAGATTTTCATAGCAATTACATTGCAGCATTTTTAGGGGCATGACTCCTCTTTTTATTATTTCCATTGGCACGGCTTTCCCATTGAAGCTTGCTTTAGTTCCAGTTCTGTGATAATTTCATGGCATTACAGTCACATGTGAATATACGCAGCATGAATGGCTCACCATTTTTAGGTGCAACTACTGAGGATTGATTCTGCAATTCAGAGAGCAGGTTTACAGGATCTATTTATGGGTCTCACTCTGTACCCAGCCTTTGAAAACATTTCAGATCTATTTATGCCAGAGCACACAGCTACCAAAAAAACATTGGGGTTGTCTAATCTGGCTTTTGGTATCACAGAGTTCATCATCCTTAAAGTTCCTGCTTTCACCCCTGATCACCTGAAGTTCTAACAAACCTGATAGTATGGAAACCATCACAGCTGAAGGACTTCAAGGGATGAATAAATTTAGGAATCTTCTTACTTGCCTCCAAGTTTTCTGAACACCTCAATCACAGTTCTAGGTGTTGTCCACAACAGTAACAGACAAAACCTAACGCTAAAAAACAACAATTTAAGACAGAAAATCACATGTGTGATTACACATCTATAGTAAGTGAGGCACTACAGAAATGCCAGACTAAAGTGATACATTATTTGAAAGAAGGCAAACAGCTCTGCCGGGAATCAACAAGGAAACCAGACAAGGTAATCACTAATTTGCAGTATAAGACAACAGCCAAATGACACTGAAACCTCAGTGTCAAGTCACCCAGGGAAATGTCCCTACTGCAGAGCAGCCCGGGAAGCCCCTGCCTGGGAAACACAGACCACACGAGCTTGCTGAGCGGTGCTGGGAAACTGCGGGACTGGAAATAACTGCATAGTACTAAAAACTCAGAAGATGCTCATGATCTGAAGTAATTTCATCCTTCTGAGTTACAGGTAGTTCAGAGAGCTTGCAGGGCAGCTTGCTAAGAGGGAGTGATGCCAGTGAAATGCTGCCCACAGAGTGTCAAAAGCCCCTGTGCTGGCCCGTGGAGAACTGCAACAGGAAAAGCTAGGAGCCAACAGCAAAAAAAACTGAATTAACAGAGAGGCTGAGCAGAATTCCTGAGGACATAAGTGTCTGCCAGCCTTGATAGCCCATTTTCTGGAAATATCAGTCGCTCCAGTCCCACCTTTCCTTTGCTGACCAGTAACAGCATAAAAAACATTTAAGTTCTACAAACAGCTGCACAGCACCTGGTACTGCTAAGAGCTCTTCACTAACCTGGTTTAGAAGCTGAAATAAACACTACACTTTTGTTTCTAAAGGCAAAAGCTGGTCATCAAAACCCATCTGCCACTGGCTGTGCTCTGAAACACATCTCATGCTAAACCCCAGATTGCAATTGCACAAAGCACACCCCACTCACAGGGCTCCAATACGCACACTGACCAAGCACTTGTCTCCTTCAATACTAGTGCTGAATTTTGCCTGCTGATCTAGTTCCTGAAAAGCTGGGGGGGAAATAAAGGCCCCTGATCCAGCAGCAAAGTTTTCAGTATTTTAACAGTGATTTCAAAGAGGAGCAAAGCCAAGCCTGGATCCTCAGATTATCCTTTGCAAAACCTCAGCATCAGTGTTAGCAAATGAAAAGGTCAAATCAGTTGGCTCAGACAGACTGTAATTTCTGTACCTATATTTATTAACACTAGGTACATAAAACTGAGGAAAAGAAGTGCTAGAAAAACACAGTGATGTTAACCACTATGGCAAACTGAATGTACCAATCCTTTTCTCCAGCCAGGAAACATTTTTCAAGCTGTTTCTTTTAAGCTAGTCACTGGGTAGGAAATGCTTTTTTAGACAGAAAATTATTTTCTTTTCCAGAAGACACCATAAAACCCAGGCACAGAACACAGTATATGTTTTGATGAGAATTAATTACTTGTTTACTGTGGTAGTTCATTACACAACTAATCCCCACACATTGTCTAAACAACTTATTTCCTCCAGTGAGTGCGGAAAGGTCAACATAAACAAAACAGTTTGAGTTTTTGTAAAGAAGATGCAGAGCATTGGCAACACATCTGCAGGGTGTAAAAAGCTGAAGAACAACATTAGAGGATGTCCTTTGAGCACCTTCCAGTTTTTCCTAAGTGAAGGTATTTCAGAATGAAACGTTACCAAATATAATGGAGTTGAGATGTTCCAATATATAAAAGTATTGTTCTAAACCAAGAGCTATTAATTCTTCAGAGCTGTAGGCTGTAGTTTATCATTAGCATCTAGAAGTGAAGGACAGTTTATTCCATTGCTCCCCAGTGACTAAATCATGTACTAGCTAAATCATTTATGAATGTCAAAGGGTGACAGTTTTCAATTAAGATAATGAGATTCTAGAGCTGTGGCCATCTGAACCCTGTTCATGGATTGTCTTGCCAACAAAACAACAAAACACAAAAGGAAGCAGTCTCACAAACTGATTTTATACTTAAACTGAGTTCTAACAATTCAGCATTAAACCTATCACGTATCTGCTACCTACATACCAAGAATAAATATTTATACTAGTCACTACACACTGTTAGGCATTAACACAGGGTTAAGAAGATATTAATGGAATCATGGATGTTGGAAACTGAAATAATTTTGCTCCCCTTGTAACTCTTCAGCTCCTCAGGCAAGGACCCAGCCTTTGTCCACACAGCATCTCAACAAAAGGACACACAGCATCCAAGGATGCTAGGAGAAGAGGGTAAAACTGTCAAGGGAGAAAATCAAGAAACTGCTCACTCTCACAGCAGAACTGGGCAGCCTCCCCAACATCCAAAGTGCCCTGCTGGTCCTGGATCAGGTCCAAATGAGGACACCCTACCCATTAGACTCTTTACTGTTAATTTACGTGGAGTATCTATAAGTGCTGGTAGAAACAAACATTATTCTTTTTAGCCATCTCACACTCACTGTTCAAAGTAATTCTTTATATTGACCCACTAGTTTTTGGAAAAATAAAAAATAAAAATAAAAAATCAAAATAAACCATAAAGAACAACAACTACACAATGAAAGTGAAGATAAGAGTAAAACTTCTCAGAGTAAAACTTCAAACTCCCACGGAAGTTCAATAAAGTCAAGTCAGAAAAGTAACACCACCTTAGACTTGTTGGTTCAGACATTACTAAGCACTGGCCAGACTCCATGCTTTCTCTTATTTTACTTACAATTAGCTGGCAGGAGACGATGATTAGCTAGAAAAACCACATTCCCTTTTGACCTCCAGGTGTACAAAGCAGAACAGCATTAGGCATTTCCTAAAGCAAACCCTGGATCTTTGGGCAGTGTGCAGTAAAGCTTCAAGCAGCTGCAGCAGCAAGTCACCACGCAGTGTTTATGGCACAAACTCTCAGCATGGAGCCCGTTAGCTCCTGCTCAGATCCATCAAGGCAGCCTCTGAGAGTCATGGCAGTGTCAGGAGGCACCTGCCCCCAGACTCTGTACAATCCACTGCATACATGAGAACTGAGAGGACACGATCACAGCATATTCCTGTAGAGTGGTGTGCACTGCCCGCTCAACTCCCTGTCCCACTGGAGATCTGGACTTTACCATCTCTGTTCCCAGCTCACACCCATACGCTGGAAGAATTAAAAGGGGCAAAGAGTGCAACAACAATGCCAGGTATCGTGAATCACCCAGGCAAAGCAAGAGGGGTTACTGTGATGCAGGCAGCTCTGCTCCCCAGGGGAATGTCCCCATACAGCACACAGTCACCTTGGCATTGCTGGCACTGAAACCATCTTCTTCCCAGTGGAAAAACTAATGGCATTTAGGAGGTGATGATGTGCTTGAAAGTCGTCCCTCCCCACCTCCAACAGAGAGACAAATTGTGCTGTGTCAGTCTGTTCCTGTTACAAAATAGTCCCCAATTCCCCTGGAGAGCTCCCAACAGCTCTGTTCCCTCCAGCCAGTCCATCCCACTGGCATTGCAAAGGGAGCCTTTACCTGCCTCTTCAGTCAGAGTTCCAATTCAAGGGTTTTATTAAACTATCTCAAAAAAAAACTACCATTGCCTGACGAGACCTACTAGCTGGGATACTACAAAGACTAACTTTTGTGGAAACTGTGCTGCATAGCCAAAACCACTCTGCACTGAGGGCTCTGCAGCACAGCTGCAATTGTCAGCAGTGACTGCACTGTTATCTAGAACTCCCCAAACTTACATTACAACCAGCATGGCAAGTCACATATGGCACTGGCATGGCAGTATAAGGTCATTTTAAAGCAAACACCAAGTTACAGAGCTCAGCAGGGACCAGGTTTAAAAACCTCCCAGACAAGTCTTTAAAAATTAAGAAAATTTTAAAACAGACATACATTTTTGGGAAATGAAGAAGAATATGACTGCACATGTATGGATTTGAGAGTAAGAACATGTTGGAAACAATGTTTTCTTTTCCCAGGGTGAGGCAACTGCTCTTTAACTTCAGTTTTGTAATGAATGGCTGCTGAATAAGAAACACTTGCTTGTTTCTGAGAAATGTCAAAAA
Source organism: Sialia sialis (assembly GCA_009812075.1). Taxonomy (NCBI): domain Eukaryota; kingdom Metazoa; phylum Chordata; class Aves; order Passeriformes; family Turdidae; genus Sialia; species Sialia sialis. The sequence continues at coordinate 15,456,731 of VRYO01002781.1, read as the reverse complement.
AAAACCCAAAAGCAAAGTGGGCATTTTTCACCATTTGAAGAAACAAATACATTATGTTTTCACAAAAAAATGTGAAAATAAGAAAAGATGTCAGAAACAGACTGGATTCACAAATAAGAAGTACAGGTTTTGGCTGAAAACAGTAAGCATTTCCCGAGGCTCTGGAGGTGTGTCGGGCTCCTGGCTGACCACGGAGCAGCAGGGCTGGTGATGCTCTGAGCCCACTGCCCCCAGAAGGCTCCCAACCCTTCTGACAGGGACCCACACTCCCTTTTCCCCAACAGAGGGGAGGAACTGGGTGGCTGTGAGGCTTATTAACACTTCCATAAGCATTCTGTAAAGGCATTTTCCCCCAGCCCCACGCTCGCTGCGTGACAGACGTTCCTCTGGCAGACACACAGCAGCCCCTTATCCAAACAACATTAGGGCCTGGTCCAGGATGACCTCAACAGCACACACTTTCCAAAAAGAGACATACAGAAACATTTAATTCAGCTCTCTTAGACATTAAGTCCTGTCTCGTATAGCTACTCGTGGAAAAAAAATTTAAAAAAAAAAAAAAATAGCAAGAATTTTGACTTTTAAAAAAACAAATGAAGTTTCTTCTCAGTCATAATAAAAAAAAAACCACTGGCATTAGTATTGGCATTTAGATTTATACCAACACTCCCAAAACCTGAATTTGGACCAAAATCAAAACCCACATATAGACAGGGGCAAAGTTTATCCCCAAGTGAACAAAATAAAATCTCTTGTAGACATTAATGGCTTCTGAAACTCCCTAGCTTGATATGACATTAGTGATTTAAATGCCAAACCACATTCACTCTGTTTATCTTGGGAAGCTCCACATTCATGTAAGAACACCCTCAGACCATAACAGAGGAATGAAAGGTCAGGCTGCTGCTTTCAGAACCGCAGCAGTAAACTTAAACAAGGTATGGGCATTCCCCTGGTCAGTGCCACCCACTGCAGCTGGCTATTTGTCAAATATTATGTAAACAGCATGAATAATGTCTGATACAGAGAACTAAAAAACTCAACTTGAAAAAAGCAACATAAATACACTCTGGAAGTGCATTTATTAAAACAACCAGAAGTGAGCTATTTGAGTGCAAGGTTTCTGCAGACATGGCTCCTGGATCGTGCCAGGCTGCTCATGGACCTCCCAAGTCCCCAGCTGACGACCTGCTCCTCCTGCACTCAGAAGCTCCACATCACTTAACTTCATATACAGCTCTATAAAGCGCTCAACTTCATCCAAAGCCTCCTTAGATTCTGTCTTTCTGACAAACCCATGTAAATACCTTAATCTACACAGACCTCAGTGCCCCACATGGCTGGACCATGCTCTGCCCTGCTAGAACACAGTCTCAGGCTCAGAAACCCTCTCGTCCAGACACAGGGGTGAAAACCCTAAGCTGCAGCTCTGAATGTCTCTTTCCAGTTGAAGATCTGTCCATGACTCATTTCAGCTCACACTTGCAGCTCAGCATCTCTTCAAATGTGACTTTTCCTTAAAGGAGATGAGCTCCACCACTTCTGCAGCCTCAAACTTTAGCAGCATTTTAAATGTGAGCAGGATGGGGGAGAATGGCTTCAGGAAAGGAATTATTAAGCACTATCTAGAATTTATTACTAGAATAAGTGAATATTTTTCACTGTCTTGAAGTTCCCGGGCTTTTCACTACTCTTGATTACAAAAGGCAGTAATCTCATTCATTTAGAGATGGGTTTCAGGCTGGCCATAATGCCCAGAGAGGCTGCCCTGTGCCTTGGCAAACCCTGCAGTAAGACTGTATTTCTGACAGGCCTATTTCCCACACCAGGCTGCCCCATTTCCCACTGGACATCCCTAAGGAAGTGATCTGAACTCCGTGCATGATGGCCATTGAGGAAAACTCCCCAAGTCTTCACAGCAGGTTAAGTCCTGGGAACTCTGTGTGCTGCTCCCTAGCCACAAGCTGCAGGACTGTGAAGAGCAGGTGCAAGGAGTCACACACAACCTCAAAGCTGCAAGAAAAAAACTGACTATTGCAACATCCATCCGTGGGAGAAGGCAGAACCTACCTGTGCTTCTGTAACCTTTCAAATTGTTCAACTCCTCCTTCCATAGCAACTCTGTATTTCAGAGGAAAAAGATTAAAACATTGCCCTTTGAAAATGTTACAAGTCTCAGCATCAAGCTTCAGGCTCTTTAATGAAAAAAAAAAAAACCTCTAAACACCAGATCTAAACAAAAGTCAGTCACAAACAAATGCTTCCTAACATTCCTTATAAACCACAGAAAAGTTATATTGGCATTTCAAATGGCAAGATAAAAGTTAACAGATTCAAAGGCATGTCAGTACACACCATGATAAGGCTGCATGCATAAATCAGAGTGATTTAACACTCGTTTATCAAAGTGAACTGTCCAATCTCATAGAAATTAACATCTCTTCTGCAGCCTTCAGCACTGATGCTCCATCAACAAGAATGTGACAGAGAGGGTTCCACCTCCTCCATCATCCCAACAGCAGTACTGCCCATGGCAGCACAGCCCAGCCAGAGGGGAACCAGGGCCACAGATGCACAGTTCCCAAAGGGTGAACCTGAACCCAGCTCAGTCCCTATGCCTTGGCTGGAAGATCTCAGGGTTTTCGGTGTCTCAGAAATCACTGATGGGCTTTTTCTTTGTTACCTACCAGAGAAAGCAAGCACCCAGCACTCTTCAGCATCACTGCACACCCCTCTAGCAGCTCACTCTAGCAGGAGGCACCAAAGCTGTCTTTACTATCAGGATTTTCTCAAACACACAGAGCCAAGCTCAATAGGTCCTTTTAGCCACACTATCAAGAGGGCAGACATAAAATTTTCAAAATATCCTTCCTTCTAATTCTAATCCAAACAACAGAGCACAGCTGAGAAAACTGAAGCCTTTACAGATCTGCTCTGTACAGGCTCCTTCCTAAAAGCACTGGGACAGGATTCAAGCTCTTACATTTTCTGATTCAAATTTATAGTCAGGCACAGAAAATTCCCATGGACCAGGGAAAAAAGAAAAATGCTTAAGCTGACAATTTTCTGAAAGATGAAAAAAAACTCACTGCTGTCTTCTGCTGACACACTGTGCAGCAAGCTGGTCCACACTGTGCCCTGACAACCAGGCAGCTCAGGGAGCTGCCAACTGGTGTTTGCTTAAGTTCCAAAAGGTACTTTTCTGGTCAAAAACCAGAAAAAATATAATAAATGCCATATGGAAAAGCTAAAATTGGGCAAAAGGTTCGGTTAAATAAATACCCTCAAATGAGGGGAAAAAGGATTAAAACCCTGTTTTTGAAGCCTGATGTATTTTCTTTCTAACAATTTTGCTGCTTGTCTTTTCACTCTCCAGCTCAGAGCCAAAGCCAGAACAACCAGCACACCACAGCACAACTCCCAGTGCTCCTCTCCCCAGCAGAAGGGAATACTAGAAAGCCCAGGGCAAAATTCCTTAACACAACACTAGAAAACAAGTTCAGCATACTAATTTGGATGGGACAGTTTTGATGAATAATAACAAATTTAGATTGCCTTTTTTTCTTAAGCAGAATGACAGGGCAGGAGGGAAGGGTGATTTCTCTCCCCAAGATTTCCATTTTCAGGTCAGTGTCACCATGACCAGTTCAGAAAGCACACATTAATCCTGACAGCAGGAAAGCTGGTCCCCAGCTACAGGAAAGCTGCAGAGCAGCTGAGACTCACTCTGGAGAGCCTCTCCCTGTAGCCAGAGAAGGAATGTTGCATTCAACCCTCCCTCCTGTTGCTCAACACCCAGACTCAGGGAGGGAAAGGAGAGCTACAAACGTGCAGGTTCAGATTTTGTATTTGATGTTGCCACCATCACCACTCCTTGGCCACTAACAGACCCCAAACTCCTCTTACCCTGCCTTCCAGCCAGCAGAATTACTCAGCAGAGAGAACTGTTCATTTTAAATGAGACTATACAGACTCTCTGGATCTCCTGTAACAGTCCAGTGGATGGGTTTCCCGCTCTGCTCTTGAGTCACCAGGCTCAAGTTGGTACTGACCAGTGAAGTTTGGATCAGATCCTATGCAAGACCTTCAGAGCAGTAACTTCACCAGTGGGACCAGACTGAACATCAGTTCTCCTCTCCAGACACTCAGTGAGTGGGTGAGTTTTCACAAGAGCACAGTCCACCAGGGAAAAGACTCTCTGGGAAAGACTGGCCCTGAAGCAAAGCTGAATACAGCCAGCCAAAGACTTGTAAACTTACTCCAGGGTCATTCTGCAAGCTTCACATGAGATGTATGGAACAACCATCTCTCAAACCCAGAGGGAGCTTGGCACAGGAAGAAAGAGGTGGCCACAAATCTGAGCTTCAGGACACTTAATTACATTTCTATCTGCTCTCAATGTTCTTGGCAGCTCCCATCAAATATATCTGGAGAAAATGCTTTCATGTGAAGAGACATTTGAAAATTGTCTGGCATGACACAGACCCAAGGCCACAAAAGGTGCTGGTGCAAGGATTCTGACTGCCCAGTGCTATCCCAAACCCATCAGCACTGTACTTGCAGCATAGCTCCATCAGTAAAACTCATCAGCAGCAACTCAGGTTAGAAATGTCCCTGCTCACATTCCCTGGAAGGAAAAATCAGCCATTAATCTGTGAAAGGGACACTTATTTAAATGGTCCCAATGAAAACACTTATTGAGGTTTTCCAAAAACCAACACACCAGAAGTCATCACCAAACTGCCAAGGTGTCAGAGCAACAAGACCACCTTAATCATTCTGAGGCTATGTGGAATTTTGTTCAAGCATCATCATTAAAAGAATATTAAATACTGACAACACACAACTTTGTATTTTTCCTTCAGATTCTAAGCAAGGATTTATATTTGCCACTCTATGTTTTCAGTATTTCAGTGGGAAAGATTAATCATGAAATGTTGTAATAGGTTTTCTCAGGACACCTGTACAATCACCCACATTTAACATCTTTGGTCAAAGAAAACAAAAAAAGAAAACTTAACACTGTCATCTGTAACTTTTCCAGCTATTATACAAAGTGCAAATAAGTTAAATTACTCTACATGAAAGCACTGTGGGGGGGAAAACAAATATTTTAAGGACTAAACATTGCTTAAAGGAACTTCTCAACTACACATTTACCTGTCTCAGCCTCTCCTCTTGCCTGCACAGAGCCACATCAAAAATACAGTAGTGCTGTAAGGGGTGAGGACACTTAGCCCAACACCTCAGCACCAACCCAAGGCTCTGCTGAGAACACAGCCATGCCTGGAAGGAAACAGTAACATCTGGGCACACCACTGCTGGCTGTCCTGTCCTGCTGGATGACACCAGGGACACACAAAATCTGAAACAGGCACTTAAAATTCTGAACTACTTAGCTCTTCTTCAATGAAATTGCTGCTTAAATTTTTTTCTTGGTCATCAAACAGGCTGGCAGTTTCATAAACAGAAACTAGTAGTACACTATAAATGAACCCTGAAGATCATTTCCCAGGGGGCTTTCCACAATGGGCTCACTGATTTTGATTTTCTTTTGGTCATAGAATGCTTCCCAAAATTAACATTTTTTCAGAGCCATTCATTTTCTACAAAGAATAAATAACGTAGAAAAAAAGGAACTGCCCGAGCTAAGTGGTGCCAGATGAGCCTCCTGGAATCACAGGCCTTTGTTTTAAAGATTCCTGACTGCTGTAAAGTCATAGCAGCAAGCAAGCACAAAAACTCTGATGCCTTGAAAGATATCCCAAGTCTATATAGTGCCAAAACACTGGGTTGTAAGACTTCAGACATCTGCAGCCACATGACTCAGGCTTAAATTTCAAATACTTTTCATTTTTTCCTTATGACATAATATTTAATGAAACTAGAGTTCAGTAGTAGTATCATTCCTGCTATACATGTCTTGCAGCATTTTCTACCTAGACAGCTGTTTGTGTGCTTACAACTCACTTGTATTTGGTTCAGAAAGGTTTTCCATGCGCTTTAAAAATTGGAAAGCTATTGTTTCCACTGACTTGAAATGTATGTTGTATGCTGTACTTTTAACACACATATACATGTGAACACTGAAAAGGATTAGAAGCTCATTTTGAAAGCCCCAATAGCACCTAAAACCACATTACATCTGAGCTCATGCAAACATTTGCCACCAAACCAGAGTGGCTGTGATCACCTCAAAGTCATCACTCATGTAAGTCTACCCAGAGCTAACTTCTCTTTAGTGAAAGAACTTTTCAATGCTCCTGATATGGGAAAGGCATTTGATGTGTATACTAGTGGTAGTGGCTGCATGTAATGTACATGAATTTAACAAGAGTGTACAATCACAAGATTTACAAGTATAAAAGTAGGCTGAAGATGCAGGATTCCAGGTACATTAACAAATTCCTGTAAAACAAGCAATATGTTTATGAAGCCTTGGAAAACTGCTCAGAGGTGAGCAGCAACACCTCAATATTGCTGCTTTCACTTTTTTCACTTCCATTAATAGCTACACTGTTGTTTTACTGCTGTATGGTAATGATGTGGAAGTACATTACATCGGCAACTCAAAGACTGGTAAAGCAACCTTACACAATCTTAATTCTCATGGACGTCAGAGGAGCTGCACAAGTTACATGATGGCAGAATTAAGCCCTGGGGTTCAGGAAATCAAACTTGCTCTAGTAAAGGACTTTGAAGCTTCCTGCCCTTCATCATCCATTTCACTTCATCTCATCTTGCCCGCCCACAGCTCTCCTGCACAGTATTTCACAGCACATTAGGAGACTTTACGAAAGAAATGAATTCTAACAATATGAGAACACACTACAGCCATCCATTATTAAATCCTTGCCCCAAACTGCAGGTTTCAATAAGAATACTGAACTTGCAGATGAGCAGACAGAACGATGAAGTCCTGCTGTGAACACTTGGCTATCTTCATGCCTGTATGAAGCCAAGCAGTGTCCAGCCCAAAGCTTCATGACATGGCACTCCCTCTGTTCCTTTCACTCATGTGAGCCCACTGCCTGTACCACCCACAGAAGCAGAGCGAGACCTTCTCCAAAAGGAGGGTTCAGGAGCATGGCTCAGCTCAGGGATGCCTGGCAACACAGCACAAGGCTGGGCAGCACCAGCACTGCTGCCCCACTGCTCCAGGCTAAAGCTCTTTGGATATGGTGATCCCTATGAACATGTGTCAAGGGAAGCAGGGAAACTTATGAACAGGGCTTATTAATAGCACAACCTCAGAAACTATGCACACACTGGGATTTATTATCTAGAAACAATGTCTGGCATCAAGCTTCCAGGCAAATTTAGGTTACAGAGCAAATAGCAGCCACCTCTCAGGCTGTGAGAACACCTTGCTTGTTTTCAAACACCACTTCAGAGTCCTCACAGGAGCATCACTGAGACCATCAGCTCCAAAATCCCACCTGTGCTGCCAAGGGCTGCTGAGCCAGGCACAGAAGGTACATTTGTGAAATCTTTCTTTAAAACTATTTCCAATCTTTTTGGCATCATTTCAACAAGTGCCACTGCCACAAATGTCAAGCTACAAATCAGTGCCCACTGCTTATAATCATTGATAATGTCTGCCCCAAACACAGCAAAGCAAACCAGATCAGGCAGGTACAGTGAGCTCTGGACTGGAGTCTCCACATTCCCAACAGGGGGAACAACCTTTAAATACCTGAAGCAACCTTGGCTGCTGCTCCACAGATGACTGGGAGGTACACACATGTTCCATATGCTCACCTGCACTTTACTGAACACAAGCCAGGAACGTCACCACAGAAATTAGAAGCAAAAAAGTCTCCCAAACAGACACAGTCCCAGATCATCTCTCTTTAAGTAAGTGTGAATAATGATAATCCTGTATTACCTGCAAAATCATGATGATCTTACCACATCAGAGACTTGCTGATCCCTGTAGTATATTCCTGCAACATCCCAGATGTATGATTTCACATGCCTGTACCACTAACTTTGGAGAAAACAGAAGAAACTTCAATGTTGCTACAGGTGAAAGAACCATAAAAAGTGAAAGGGAAGGATCAGCAAAAGAAAAAGCTGGCTGTATTATATTTTCAAAAAACTCAATATCTACATTTTTCTAGTTTATTCTTCTAATCCATTTAATTCAATTCTACATATCTTCCAGAAACAGAAAGGCTTCTTCATTAAACAGCAGCATAATAGGAAAAGCTTCCATCAGAGGGAAGTAGAGAATAGGCTGACAAAAACAAAACAAAAAACAAACCCAAATCAAAAAACAGCAAAGCCAGAAACCAAGGCTGTGGGAAGGGGAGCACATTTTAGCAGCAGATGAAGCTATCAGCAGCAAATGGCCACAAAAGCAGTGGGAATAAGTCCAGTTCATGCCCAGCTCACTGTGCTCTGTAACCCAGCTGCTGATGACACTTCATTCCTATTGCGTGTGCGTGAGCTTTGCTGCTGACCTCACTACTGGAATTGTACCCATCCAGTCAATGCCAAAAACTTCAGCACAAACTATGAAACTTGACAGGACCGAACACATTTGGAACAGAAGTAGATTTTGCGTGAACGGCAACAGAGCAGGAATGTGCAGTCATGTTCTCCATTGTGTGGGACTGGGAAAGGAGGCCCGTGAGCAATAAAGGGCCATGGCACAGTTTGTCAGAACATGGCAGGAGCCTTCACATTCTGATAGCCACTGCCATTTAAGTTCAACATCAACAGCTTGCCTTAGAACTGAGGGCAGGACTGACCCATACCAACAGGCATCTGCTTCCAAAGGCAGTTCATACTTTCCCTTGCTGAACCAGGCCAAAAGAAATATTCTGAGAGATGAAAATATTTTCTTTGCCATTTTACTTAGTACAGAGCTACACCACAGACTAACAACAGACCTGCACTTCGCCACAGCTGGGTATCGACACAAGATACATCTGGGTCAAAACTAAGCCACATACCATGCACGCATCAGAACATCAAGAAAGCTGGGCCAGCTCCACACTTCCTGCACCCATACATCAGCCTGATGTAAATGACAGGGCTCTATCTACCATTATACATCCCCTAAATACCCTACAGCAGTGACTTGGTATAATTGCAATCCCAGAATACATTAATAGGGACCGTAAGACATCATCTACTCAGTGACCACATACCACCCTGCTACAACCAAAACCCCCCACCCAGAGCCTCACAACACTTGCTTGTCAGCCACGGAGAGAGCTTGTGATGCCAGGAACAAGCAGAAGGCCCCCCCTTCAATACCCCCATCGCACCAACATTTGTTTCACAGTAGTTATAGGGCAGGAGAGAGGGAGCCAGGGACAAAAAGAGCAACATGGGACACTTGAAACTAAATTAAGATGTTGAAAGGGAAGAAGGGGGAAAAAAGTTGCATTTACACCTAGCAAAAGCTCTCCTTGGGGGAGCAGGCAGTAGTGCCAGCAGTTCTAGCCAGGCTGATGATTCACAACATGTCAAGGGGAGATCAGACTACTTGAAAGAACCAGGCTTCAAGGGGTTTTAGGAGAGAAAAAAATTTCAGAGGGGTTGGGGTTATGAGACAGTTTATTGCCCATGTAACTCTAGTTCATATGTATATCAATTAGGATCAACCTTTCAGTTACAGGATCTCATCATAGTTACCCCAGCATCCTTCCCCTCACTGCATTCATTTTGTCCACAATTTGTCACTAGAGTGTTATTTAGCCCCTTGTGTGAACACAGAATTATGATGGGCTTCCTATGACTTTTTCAAGGCTTTCTCTCCATTTCAGGAGCTAGCACAAGTCCAAAGCATCCTTAATTCTGCAATTTTGACCCTCTTGATTTCCTTATTTTTTAGAGCACCTACAGTTATTCATGTATTTCCTCAGAAACTTCTGTTGGCAAAAAGTGCATTTACAGGAACTCAGCATTTTGATCAGCTCAGGATGCCTGCAGACTCCCGCCAAAGGCAACCAAATTAGATTTGCACTAAGTGGCCACTGCTAAGAACTTCGGTGCTTGTGGTTCCCTTTCGGGAACAGGGAGGAGCACAGGCTGCCCTTGCTCCAAGCTTGGGTTCTGCTGCAACAGGTGAGAGGCCTAGTGATCAATCATCCCCCCTCCAGATAGCCCTCGTTCCTCAAGCACACAGCCATTCCCATCCACTCCTTAAGGCCAGACCCTTAACTGTGCCCAGGATACAGCTAAACAAGGCCAAAACTCACAAGCTTAGTCTGCAAAACACAAACATTTGGTTCTCTTTAGGTTTGCATGCTCTTGTAGACAATATCAGGTATTTGTCATTAATAGTACCTTGTTATTTTAATATCTCCCTAATTCCACAAAGGAGACTCACAGCCATTCTGCACAATCCAGATCAGCACAACATCCCTAACCTCGGCTTTCCCTTTCTCCTTCCCTTTCCTCAGCTTCTCCTTTGTCAGCAGCCGATGGGTACAGCCTCACCTGAGATCCGTTCCCTGCATCAGCAGCCCCCCAGGGAGCACCCCTGCCTCCACAGCACCCAAGACTCCTTCACTCAGGGCATCCAGCCACTTGTGTTTAGCAGAGAGGTTTCTGACTAACACAGGGAAAGAAATAACTAATAATACTATCACATAGTTTTACCCCAGAATCCATCAACTTTGTATGTGGTACCTCATTCCTATCCATTAAAAATCAAGCTTTTTATTGTAGGGAAAAGTAGAGCTTTTTCAGAAAGGGAATTATTCCCATCACTGGCTGGTGAAGATTAAAGCCCATGGGTCTCTCAGCTTGGCTCAAGTATCAACTCCAATCAAACTGCTGAATTTTCTGCTTGATGATAGAGCAAATTCTCAATTTGAATTACAAAAGTAGTAATAACTTTTTCTTGTCATCTGCTGTGCCCATTGATTCTTATTTAAGATGTCCAATTCTCTCTCACCCGACACTTGCTCTGGAAAACTACAAGAAACCGACGCAGTGGAACTACAAAGTGAGTTTTATTTCATCTCGCTGTCTGTCTGTCTCGGATTTGCCCGGACTATGCAACACGCACACAAGCCACACGAACGGCGGCAGAGCCGGCACCGCGCAGCCGAGCGCCGCCGGAGGGTGCGGCAAGGGGGTCCGCCGGTGACCCTGCCACATCCCGACCTCCGGCCGTGGGGGTGGCAACGGGGATCCCGCATCCCCCGAGGAACCCTCCCACTGCCGCAGGTCAGGCAGGGCCGGGCC
>VRYO01002781.1:15395091-15444523 GCA_009812075.1 Sialia sialis | reverse complement strand
CCCCCCAGAGCAGCCCCCCGCAAGGGAAGCTTGCCTCACCGCAGCAGAAACTTTTTCCTCCGGTTCTGCAGGTGCTTCAAGCTGCTGCCAAGCACGCGGGACGTGTAAGGCCGCTGCTGCTGGCATCATGGAGCACAGGGAGCCACCAGCCGGGGCAGGATCCCCCCGGCCCAGTCAGAGCCCCGAGGGGCCGGCACCAAACCAGCAACAAGGCCACATTCAGCTGTTTTACAGCGTCGGGCACCCCAGCTGTGCCCAGCTTCCCAGCAGTGCCCCGGCACCCACCAGGACAGACACAAACAATGTAGAGGTCTGCAAGCACTGCTCTCCCTGTGGAGGCCAGAAATGCCACAGAAAAGCAAAGTCTCTGCGGGTTGCAAAGCTGCACCAAGGAACATTTTTTCCAGATACAAAAGCTGCCTCGGGCCCTCCCTGCCCAGGTAATGCCTCATGCTTGGATGCAGGAGGATTTGTAAAAAACCCAGAGAAGCCTGTGTCATACTTGTCCCAAGCATTGCCCACCACATCCCACGGGCTGCAAGCTCCAACGTATTGTGGGTGTGTGACCCCGGGGACACAGGGTATCCTTAGAGTGTCAGTGTTTTAAATAGCAAGGAAAAGCAATGCTGAAGGGAATCTTCTTTTAAAAACAGGCATCAGGCTCACCTGTGGATAAACCACATCCTTTGGCAGGGCAGCCCTGCCACAGGATCTGTCTCGAGGTCCAACACCTTGAGACACACTGCAGGATCCGGGCAAAGCTGTATGTGATCAGAGCAAGACTCAATGAACATGAACTTTTAGATTGTTTCTGGAAAGACTCCACCAATATGTCCCTGGGCAGCGATGGCCTAATTAAAGCAATTCAGTTGTTGCAGGTCCATTTACTGATGCATCACCCACCTCCCTCCAGGAAGGGAAGCACTCATTCTGCACCAGCTTTTGGCCAAGATGCCCACTAGAGCTCTTTCCAAGCACCATGTCCCGTTGTTTCTTCCAAAAGGTGCCCACACTCCTGCATGAGCGCCTTTTCTAAAAGCCTCCTTCTTCCTCAAGCAAACTCTGGAGCAGTTTCATTGATCCTTCCCGTATGGGTAAATCCACCCACCACTATTTCCTGAGCCAGCTAGGAGGTGGCACAACCCAGCCTGTCAGCAGCAGGGTACACAAAGGAAGTTCAGGATCTGCAATTAGCAGGAGGAGACCAACCCTGGGGCTGGAGGCTGCTTCTCTCTTAGTTTACATGACTTTTACACAAACTAAAACAACTGGGGAGGGAAATCCACATTTGCTACGAAATGGGTGGCATGTTATGAGGACAAATGAATCACTTAATTTCAAAAAAGGATATGAAAACAAGAGAAAATGAATGCTGTAAGCTTCAGGCTTTAGTTGTATGAGAGGAAGGTAGGAATATGCCCACACATGGGGAGGAGCAGCTCAACTGCAAATTTTTGAAATCCAGCTGGTTGATTAGTGAGCCCCTGAGCCCCACCAATATCCTCCCCAAGCCCTACCCTTCACCAAGGCAGCAAGTGGCACTGTGGGGACGAGAGAGCTACTGAGCCCTTCTGCTCATGTTGGTTTAGTCTCCAGGAGTGCTCTGCACCATGGGCTGTCTCAGGAAATTCAGCTGGTTTGCCTTTTTGGATGTGCCCCTTGACACCCCTGCAGGAAACTCGGTTTTCAGCTGGGCCAGGTGCTGCTGGGGTGGTCATGCACCAGCCAGAGCCCAGCTCAGGAAATGATCCATTAAACTTGGGTTGAGTTCATGTCACAATCTCACTAAGATGAGGTAATTTCTACCTAGACTTTCTAATATTTTAATCCAAGCATCATTTTTTTATTTGGTATTTAAGCTTTTCTGCATTAGGTAAGGTCCTGCTCCAAGGCAGTCAGAGATCTTTCACTTAAATAGTGTGAATTCCTATTTCCAGGATGTACTGTGTTCCAGAATGTGCCTGTAAGAAGATACAGATTTTTTTCTATTAATTTTCCTTTTACTGTGCCAAATGGTGGAGTTTCTCTTCTTAGAATGAGTTAAGACAATTCTTTCCAAAGATTGCAATATATTACACGGGTTGGTCCCACTCATCTCAGTCTCCATCATTTCAATGCTCACAGGACAGAAATACTGGAGCCAGGGGAGATCTTGTATTTCAAAAGGGAGTATTGGATGCAATAGGACTAATTTCACTTTTATTCAGATAGTAAATCTGAAGCATTTCCTAGGACTCCAGGATATTTTGTGTCTTTTAATGGCTTCTAGTTATTGAGCTTGTCTTCCTTTTGAACCATCTCATCCCTTAATGAAGATTATTTTATTTTAGGTCTTTATAGCAGCAGAGCTCCTCTGCATTAGAAAAGAATTTTTTTGTTTTAACTGTAGCATTGCCTTTTTAATTAACTCGTTCAATTGCAGAGTTATTGCATTGAGTTATTTGACTTCAAAAGCTCCATTTAGCTTTAAGACCACTATTATTTCTCACTGAAACACAACTAGAAGTGTCATTCAGTTATTTAAATGGTGCTTCCTCAAATATTTTGCAGACTCTGCAAGTCCTTTTTCCAAGATCCTCTTTTTGATTATGCAAGTTTACAAAGCATACAGAAGTCTTTAAATGCATCTATTTTTTAAATTATTAATTCAGTTTACCTTGTGTTTGTTTTTGTAGAGTATGTTTGCCCAATTAAAAAATTTAATGTTCTGTAAAGTGCTGTAATTAATAGCATACTTCCAACACCTAAATACACTTCTTACTCTTAAACACTTCGTCAAATCACTTCAAGCAAATGCAGCTACCCTGCATAGATGGCACCAGACACATTGTCTGAGCTTTCCAATATCTCAAGCAGCCCAAAATATACTATCCAAGTAATCTAAACTTGTTTTCTTTGACAACTATTACCTTTTAACATTCAAAGTAACAATAAATACATTTTTATGTAGAACTTCATCTCATACAGATGACAACGCTGGCTGGGATGGCACGATCTCAACATTATGTCATATAAATATGGCAGAGGAAACACCCAAGTTAGAGATTTCCAGTTGCCATGGTGAGGTGCACAGCTTTAAGTCTGGGCATGGGGGAGCTGCAGGGAGGGTATCACCTGGGGAGGGCACAGTCAGGTTGGGGCTCCAGTACTGCAGCCAGCCATGGGGTGCAGGCAAGGGTAGCGATGGGCAGATCAAAGCTCTGTCAGTTTGCAAACACTGACAGCAGAAACCTGGGTTTTGAGGGGTCTCAATCATTTGCAGAGCTCAGAGGCTATTGAGAAGCAACTTTAATGTACATGTTGTGAGAGATACACTCCCTTTGCTGTGAGCAGCAGCATCTAAAGGTCTGTCTCTGATTCCTTACCTGGGATTTCCTCAGGCATGGGCACTCTTAAACCAGCAGAAATTCAACAGTTTCATTAAAACACTGGGAAAGTACAGACCACATTGTCTTCAAAGGTCCTTGATTTCTTTTCAGTATTTTTCATTACTGGAATTCAGCACCTGATTTTGTAAGTGCATAGAGATGATTATGCAGACGTGGGAGTGCAGGTCCACCAAAGGTAGTTCAGCCGAGGGAACTTCTGCTCATAATACATCTGCCTCATATCCCCTTCACAGGTATTTTTAAATGGCATCAGGAGATGCTATAACCTGAAGCAGTGTGGTGTTAATGATTTATGAAATTGAGGCAGCAGTAACTATCCAAGGCAAGGGAGATAATTCAGGTTTGGATATACCATATTCTACCACCAATCCATGTTGTGTTTGCCAGGGATAATGAGGTCTTGATTTCCAATTTGTTATGGAAGCTCTTGCTGGGTTTCCATAGCTACCAGGTGTCTTTAATTACCTGTGCTGCTGCCAGAAGAGGTTGTGTTTCTGATTCCCACTTCAGCTGTAGCTACCCCACCACCTTCCCCAAGTACCAGGACAGCTACTTCTGTTTCTCTTCTGAAAGTTCCGTTTTGGAGGTGGATGCACTAAATCAAAGCATGAAATGCATAGGTAGTGACGTATTTGGTCACGTTTATGTGATATCCCCTTTTTCTTCTCACCTCTAGAGGCCTCATCTTTAGAAAGGCAGATATTTGGTCTTACTTTTCCTTCCTGTCGGCACTGTACTGGTCCTGCTCACAGCAGCAGTGCAAACAAAGCACCAAAGCCATGGCACGTCAGCAAGCACAGAAGGAAGGTTGCTGCAAAGGTTTTGCGTGCATTTAAAAGGGCACAACACTTCTGAGAAGGGGAAAATATACAACACTGAAAGGGGGAACAAGTTTTATTCTGCCTCTGCCAGGCAGCCCCTCCACCGCCCCTTCAGGAGCCCGGGCGAGGAGGGAAGAAGAAAGGGCTGTCAGCCTCCCAGCAAACACTGAGTGGATCTTTCGGGGATGCCGAGCCCCTCTCGTCGCTGCCACCAAGGCTGTTTTTCCTTGGCCAGCTCGGGGACGAAAGGCCGAGCCTGTGGGCCCTGGCAGCGCTGCCCGGCTGCGGCCTCCGGGCCCCGCGCCTGGCGGCCCCGCGCCAGCGGGCACAGCGCCGGCCCGGGGGAATTGAGGCCATCGAATCTGGGCCGCACAGGCGGCGAGAAAAGCGTCTGCAGAGAGCAGGGGAGGCGGTTGAGCCAGCCCCGGGCCGGGCACCGCAGCTGTGCGGGCGCGGGGATGGGGCAGGGGCAGGGCACAAAGCCTGGCAGCGCCCAGGATGCAGCGTGGGGCCAGCTGAGGGGAGAAGGATGCACGGGGGCCCAGGGCACGACCCCAGAGAGGAACGGGGTCTACGAGCAGAGACAGAAGGATGCACAAGGGGAAATCCCGAGGCTCAGAGCCTGCAGAAGCCAAGTGCCTGGGCTGTGGGGGCAGTGGTGACATGCAGGGCAGAGGAGGGGACAGGAGATCAGTCATTCCTCCCCAGGAACGCTCCCACCGCGTCAGCGCTGGCACAGCCGCTGGCCAGACACCTCCGTGCAGGAGCGCTGATGTTTCCCAGGCAGCCTCCAACAGCAAATCTTGCATTAACAATCTAAAGAAGCTCAAGTCCAGCTCTTAATGCACCAATTAATCTTGTAAGCAGCAGAAAATGAATGCCAGAAAATCTTTGGGCTGACACATGCCAGATGTTTACATATTTGTTCTCTCCTAGTCCAGAAAAACTTGAAACAAGACCTGTTAAGACCCCTGTCAACCTTGTGCACCTTTGACTGTATTGTTTTTATTTGTCAATTACCCCTAATAATTATTAAGTTCTTATGTGTCTGTGTCAAAAAGAAATATGTACCTCCACAAACTTGTACAGACATCCTGATGATCTTCACACTAGTTTTAAACTAAGTTAAATCCATGGCATCTGAATAGCTCCTGGTCATGACACTTTTCTGAGTTGCACAAATGTGAATTTAATTCAAATTATTTCTGTTTTTTAACAACATAAGCGAGAGAAAATCATGTCTATATAAATAAGCTGTTTTTAGAGTGAGCACCGAAGAGACTGACATCATCAAAATGAATGAAGACTGATAAATGATAAATAATACTGTGCACAATTTTACGTGCACTGGATATTCCCTCAGAGTAAGAAAACTTACCAAGAAAAGAGACTTTTGACAGTCTCAAATCAAAACTTTTGTTTGCAGAGCATCATTATAGCAAGAAGAAGATTTGGCAATCTGTCATCTAGATTTCACCATTCAAGCTACCCAATTTTATCCATTAAAATAGGAAGTTACTAGAAGCCACACTTCCTATTTCAGTGACACATCCCAGCAGTTATTCATAGGCTTAGGGAGACTGGTCAGCTGTGTGGCAATCCAGGAGATGTTTCTCCTTCCCCCACTTGAGCAAGGGAACGTAGAGTGCTGCTGCAACAATCCAAATTCTCCTGGAAGCAACTGTGCACACAAGCATTGTGTAAGAGCTAAACCCCGGTAATTTACAAATTACACTGCTGAGATGTTCATGGCAGAGTGTGCAATAGCACTGGTGTCATTTGTTTAACGCACTCACTGTCCCCCACAGCCAACAGCTGGTACCAGTAAAACCCTAATGGCCGAGCACATAAAGAAACCCACTGTAGGACAAGGGACACGTATTCCCTGTTCTGCAGTGGTCACAAACTGTGTGAAATGTGTGAAACAGGAAACAGAGCAGAGTTCAAGGATGAAGCTATGCTTCAATTCACACCAGTCTCAATGAAGAAAAGGCAGACAGGTAAGCTGGAAGGAGCCACCGTCTTTGTCCCTAACCTTGGCACTGCATTCATTATTGGGAAGAATTTTAACATGTGCCACTGGGTGGATGTGAACTGATTTTTCTGGCAAATACCCATAAAGATTGTAAATAGAGATTTACAAGTCATCCAGAAAAGCACAAGAATTACCCTCTTGTGTACAATAATTTAGTGGGCTCAAGTCCTTTCTAAGTTTTTGGGAACCAGAGTGAATGTAGAGCCCCCACAGAAAACATAAGGCTGATGCCATCAACATTTCACGTAAGATTTTACCAAGTCTTGCAACTCAAAGAGCTCTATAAATGTAAAAATACTTCAACCCTAAAAGAGGCAAAAATACATAACAGAAAGTTAACAACCCCCCAAAGTCCTTCATTAAGCTCATGCTTAAATTTCATCACAAACAGTGCCCAGCACAGCAATGCAGCCAGACTCCCCGGCTTTGCTCAGCACTGTGCTGAGCTTGTTTAAAGAGAAGAGCAAGAGACTGGATACAGAGCCGGACCTGACAAAGTCAAAGGGATTCCCAGTGGATCCATTACATGAAAATGTCCATGCCAGTGGCCAGAGCAGTTTTTGTACATGTGACATATCTATAAGTAATTATGAGATCAGTTATTATTAAATGGGATTTGCATTTGTCCTTTCAAAAAGAATTGTCTTTTAAAAGAAATTTAAGGGTTGTGTGCCTCTTTGGTGTCTGACAAAGAAGAATATGTCCCCTTGCTGAGGGAAGGGATTTGCCAGCTATTGCTACATAATATTACACAGAAAATTGCACTCATAAATCACTCTTGACACAAGAGTTTGAAGAAGAGGGATGTAAGTCAGAGACAACACATAAACAAAAAAGAGAGAGACAATGAATTCTCAGAAATCTCAAGGCTGAGTTGCTTTTGAATGAGCACCACATTTAACTGTTAATTTGAAGTCTGATAATTCTCTATCCACAATTTCTGCCCTCTTTGAGAGGTACTGCCTTATGGGAAAGAGAAGATGACTTTATTTCTTATGCAAAATCAGAACTTCTTGAAAAACAATTGGAAAAACATAGATACGACCGGGCCTAATGCCAGGGTAGAGTAATAGTTTTGTTGGGAAATTTGGTTTTCTCTGCAGATGGCAGTCCCCTAAAGTGAGGGAAAATTAGATAGTATTAACCAGTTTTTACAGAAATTTTGCAGTTTCTTGCATAAAACTCAAAAATGTTATCAAAGCATCACCATATTTACCATTCAATAATCTAAGCCATTGAATTATGTATTCCAAATGAAATCTTCCAAAATTTAGCAGCATATATCACTAAGTAAATCAGAGCTGTGAGACATTTTGATTTAAACCTGACATGTGTGTCAATACTGCTAGCTTACTACCTTATTTTAAATCTCACATGCATGAAAGTAAAATTACCCTTCAAATCTCTCAGGGATTAAGGCATCTCCATGGAATTATAAAATATTCTCTCCATGGAAATAAAATGAATGAAAGACAGAGGAAAACATATAAACTCCACACCTAATTCAGTGCTCTAGAAATCCCCTCCTGTCTTTGTCCTTACTGCACACAGACAAGACAGAGCACTGGGAAAGGGGGGAGCAACGTGATGAGTACTGGACATAAAAATAACTGGCCATCATCTTTTATATGTAGAATAATCTCAAGTCCAAATTCATGGCAAGAAGAAAGTGAAATGGAATAATAGGCACATGAGAAAGCAGATCTGTCCTTAGTTACATGGCATTCCATCAGCTTTGTTTTGACAGACCTTTCTAGCAAATGCCATACAAAGGCAAAACAACTGAAATAAATGTTCAAATTAAATTAATAGGAGGAACTGGTGTCATGTACAGACCACAAATAAGACACTGTGGACATCACATTTTAGGTACAAAATCCTTGAAATAAATTATTCTGCATCATGACACATTACTAGCTGGTTACTTTCTTCACATGACAGATGCAACATAGCAAATCAAACAACCACAGACTGATCTGTAGAATAAATGTCAATGCCATGCACTGGGATCTACAAACACCCTTTTCAGCAAGCTGATGCTGCTTTCTGCTCTCTGTAACAAACCCATATATTTCTCTGTTCTCAGCAAGAAAGAACCATAACTGGAACCTGTTGTTTGTGCTCTCTCTGTCCCAATACAATATAGAAAATCATCTTCTAGGAGACCAAATTGCACCAGCAGTGATCATATACCCAACAATTACAAATGGGAGCAAGAACAAAGTATTCTGCAGACAAACTAATTGCTAATGCAGCTCCCACGTGCCAAAATAACCTCCACTTCATTAGGCTGTTTGCTTTTTCACAGAAGCTACATGCATTTTTGTTACCTTGTGCATCCTGCATTTAGCTTACAGGCTCAGATTCCAGGCAGATTTACTTCAGATTACTTCAAATCCATAAGTCAATTAAAAAACATGGTGAAAATTGGAATAGTCACACTCATTTCCTTAAGTGGTGTTGGACTGAGATCCGTGCAGAGTCCCATGCAAACCTCATATGGAAACATGAATGGAGTCCAAAGTTCAAGACCCTGCAGATTGTTGTCCATGTATGTTCTACTCCCAGGAGATGGAAGAGAAGCCACAGCTGACCTCATAGGAGATCTCTGTTCTGTTGTGAGGAGCTACCTCTGACAGGAAGTAGACCAGTCCACGGGGAAAGAAACAAATCAAAGATGTAGGCCAAAGAACATCTCCTTGATAAGACAGCATTGCTGCCAGTGATAAACAGGGTCTCTCATGGTCTGTGGGATGCCAGCAAAAATCCAGGGTCAGCAAGATAGAGCAGATTGTTTCTCTTAGACTGGTCTATTATTGAAGAAAGCACAGCAGTCCAGCTTATTTTCCTAAATGATTAACTTTGCTGCCTTTTCTGCTCAGCACATCAGATAAAGAAGTTTATTCAGTTAGCTTATTTATTTACATTCCTTTGCCAAAGATCTCACCAAACAAAGCCTATTTGATGATTTATTCTTTGCTAAAGGGGAAGCTTATTTACAATAATCATCTTATCATAAACGTCTTAAAAGGAGGATTTGAAACTGGAATTCATAATAACAGAGAAATCTGACTTTTCCAGAGAGGTCATATTTGTTATCCATTTTGCACTGCAGAAGAAAAGAAGCCAGCTGAGCCCAGATGAAGCTGGATGTGGCATAACTGCTTTGAAGTTTTGTTTGTTTTCAGTGGTTGACCCACATCCTGTTGGAAGGAATCACCTTCACCTATTTGGAGTTGTTCCAAAATATGAGGGGGTAAAAGTTATAAAGGGTTCAGATGCTGGGTCTGACAGAGGGGATTGAGCAGCACAGAATTTGCACTGGAGACATCAGCTCTAGTGCAGAGAGTCAAGAAGTGCAAAGATGATTTCTGAGGGACACCTCTGCAGTGACCAACACATCAGGCTGAGGAGGGGCTGAGAGCACATCACACTCTGCCCATCTTGGCAGCAATCTCCAGCATTCTCAGGTAGCAGCAGGATCTGATTGCTCAGATGCCAGACTCTGGCTGCTGTCATCTCCCTGATTAGATGTTTAAGACGGACATAGAAGTGTCTCAAAGCTGCCTTATGCCACCCCTCCTGATCCCACACAACTACAGTGTTTTGGCAGATGCTCAGCTCAAGTCTCAAGGGACAGAAGACAAACTTGCAGGGAGGAGATAGAACAGGTCTCCATGTCTCTTGTTTGGCACCAGCTCTGTGCTTTGCCCTTCTCTCACTGCTCCCCTACTCATGCAGAGTATTTCCTAAGGGTAATGAATGCTGAGAGAGAAAACAAATATTAAACAAGGATATTTTTAATATTTTGTTTTAAAATAAAGGGTGGCTGAAAGCTGTAAGCCAGTGCACATCTCTCTCAGCAGGTTTGAAGAGAAGGTTTAAGCATACACTTGACTGTCTTGACTCCCATTTTTTATTTTGGGAACATGTCTGAACTCATTAGCTCTTGATAATTATTAGCTCTCATTATTTTAACTATTCATAGCAGAGCATATTATGAGAGACTAAATTCTTCCCTGAATTAATCTGGCTTTCATGATCCTCCATGATCCATGATCCATGGGATTTCTGCACCCCCTGTGAGGTCAGGAATACAAGAGCAGAGGACCATACGAACAGCAATTTCAGCCCAGCTGCACTGAGCACCACATGAATTTCAAAAACATGGCACTACTGAAAAAAAAGGTTCCCAAAGCTGGTCACATAGCAAATACCTCCCCCAAAAACCAGGCTGGAGGCACCCAAGGGGAGGACAGGCTGGATTTGCATCTGTCTGATGTAATGTGCCTGTCTGCTCTGCAAAGGCTGGATGGTTGTGTGCAACATGAGAAGGGAATTCCAGAGAAATTTTGGACACAGAAGGATTTAGCCACATGAAGGGGAAAAGAAGTTCCCTCTGGCAACACAAGTGAGGAGTGGCTCTTCGATTCCTCTCAGCCATTCACACAGAGAATAATTTTCAGAGGTGTTGAGTTTATTCCTCATCAGGTGTTTCTTGCTATCAAAGAAGAAATTATCCATCTTCAGGAATGTCATAACTGCTCAGGCATTTCTCAACAAAGCCCTGCTGGAGAAAAGCCATGCTGTTTCCAGAAATGAGGCTGAGACAAGATGAAAACACCAGTTCTGTGACTGAAGTGTCACACACAAGACTTCACTAGAACAAACAACATTTACTCCTATGGTCACTTTTTTTCTATTTGTAGATGCACAGGGACACCAAGCCACTTTCCCCCAAAACATCATACACATTGTCTTTAAAATCCCATTGTTTTCAAAGGGATTAACTACACAGAAACTTTCACTGTTAGAAGATGCACTTTATTGAGCTGAAGTCTCTTTCCAGCTCTCATTTCCCTCACACCTGTGTAGCATTTGGTCACAGCTGCAGCGGGGAGAGCAGGCAAGATCAGGTCAATGGGTCTGGCACAGGGTATTACCCAGCCCTGACTGACAATGTGTTGGAACCCTGGAAACTGAGAATTTTAGACTTTCTGTGCTGACAAGCAGTGACTCCCAAGAAAACACTACTTTTGACCAGAGGCCATGGAAAAAAGCTTACAAAATTGAATGATAAAATAGAGTAATGACTGTATAGTTTAAATAAAAGTGTGTAATATCACATGATGAAAAACTTAGAATTTAAGGTTTTAGAATATAACAATATATATAACAAAACTAAAGTTTTTGGGCAAAGGTTTTGTCCTTCTTCACTTTCTTCTTCATTCATGCTTCTCACCTGAGGGTTGGCAGGGTTTCACCTCTGGAGCCCACACAGCAGGAATGCAGATTCCCAAAGCATCTGCCAGAGACAAGACACAAAGAGAGGATGAAGCTGTGGTAATGGTCTAATTTTTCTCAGCTAAAGTTAGGTTTACACCTGCGAGTTTTAATGGGGATAATTTGTATGATTTTAACCAACATGTGTTTTCTAGCTGCTGTGCTCAACTGTTCCCTCACCCCTTGTATCGATGCCATACTGCAATTAGCCCAACCACATGGATAGGGTCTCTGTCTTCATCATTTTGGACTGACTCTATCCAGAATCCATGTAAATTATGGCATTTTCCTGTTAGCACATGTATCACAACTCTGAGCTGTAAAGGCAAGTTTCATATCACCCCAAGAAACAAGTAAGAATATATGTACATACTTCTGGGGAAAAAAAACACTCAAGGATGTTTTCCTATTTCCAGATGGATGATGAAAAAATAACCAAACTTGGGGAGTGCACAAGTAGTAGAGGTTAATGACAAGCCCAGAGACTTGTCTCTATCTTGTCCAGGAGGAGCTGGAGGCTGTTAGCCCATTGCTAGGGGAAGACTATCATCAGCCCTTTCTGCAAAGGAAAAGAAAAAAAAAAAAGACAAAAAAAGCAGAAGTAGCATATTAACAGCAAGCGGTATTTTCTATGCATCTCTATTTGCTCCCTGTACAGAACAAACCTCATATGGTTGGGGAAAAGGATATGAAATATCCAGTGTCCCTAGTCCACTTTATGTATGTCCTCAGGACATGATCTAGTATATGAAGAACCTGCTCTTGCAGATTCAGGCATAAGATACAAACGTAAGATGGGTTTGCTCCCTCCAGGTCTTTTGGAAGCTCCATCTGGCAGGCAGTGCAATCCCTCACAAATATCTCACAAGTGCATGCACAACAGGCCATCAGAGCTCAATAAAATAAATTGGAAAGAGACAAAGTAATTTTCAGAATACAATTCACAAGATGCACAGGATGATTTACAGAAGCTAGACGCTTCAAGCTGACAGGAAAGTAGCTCCTCACAAATTACTTATCGTTCAGGTCAGTCAATTGAAAGAAATATAGGTTGGTCAAGAATAGCTACCAAGGTGTGATTTGTATGCAGAAAGGCTGCTGCTCATTGCAACATCTCTCTTGTAAAATATGGACCATGAATATGTATGCTCCCTAGAACAACAAAATAAGTTGCTTGTCTCCCTACTTTATATAGATTTTCAAGCCAATATTTTACTGACTGAGAAGGCCAAAAATTCTGAAGAACCACTATTTCCTTTCCTTTGAATAACAAATCAATTACAACAACAGTGCCCCTTTTCTGCTCAAGTTACCAAAAATGGTCCAGGGTACAGCTTGGTTTTGATTTCTCTTAACAGTTCTCAAAACACTCTTAGAAGGCACAATAAACAAAAGTTTCAGTATATTGGTACCGCAAAAAACTGCACCAATAAAAAAAGCATCATCTGACAGCCACCAGATGCATATTTACAACCTCTGTCATAGAAAACCATGCCTGAAGAATGGATCTAGTTTAAAACTGGATCTGAGCTCCTCATTCCTCTTTTTAATAATTAGTCTTGGACCACCATTGTTGAAAGCCCATGGCAGCAGACACAGGATGTCAGGAAGGGTACTCTGGATTTCTGAGAAGCATTTGGCATTTCTGTAATTCACAGACAGAATGGTGTTACTAACCTGCACATCCACCATCCAGGACTGTGCCTTTACTCTGGAGCTGCATTTATCTCACTTTTGAGAGATGACCTTGATAATACAAACCACTTTTCCCTTTTCAGATTAACAGCTGGAATATCATATTTTGGCATTATTTATAGTGCATCATATGCTCACATCCTTTCAAATTTATAGACAACACTTCAGTTTGAAATGAAGAAAAACAAAGAAACAGCTGCAGTCTTCACTGGTTAACTTTTATTCAGTATTTTCCGAAATAAGCAAGAATTTAAGACGCCCATAAGCGATCAAATACAGCCACAAAAACCCCATACTGATCCTAAATAAGAAGCACTATGAGAAATACACAATATTTCATGAAACAATACTGTACATCAACAACCTTTAGGAAACAAACAACTCAAACTATATGCTTAGTTTACTCACAATATAAAAAACTTTAACCTTTAAAGAAAAATATAGATTCAGTCCAATTGTAGGATCCAATCCCATACCCAGTGAAGTCAATGGAAGTTCTCTCATTGATTTCAATGTTTAAAGGATCATGCCCTTACTTTGCCTCAAGAGGCACTTTAATTATTATACAAGGCCTAGCCTGAATAACTATTACAAAAATGTCAAACATCAACTCAAGAGTATGTTTTAGCAACTTTCAGGAAATAATGGAGGAATAGGTTATCTATCCATGCATGGAATAAGGCAAAAGCTAATTCATTCAGATTAGGAATAATAATTTTTACTAGTTTCTTTTTCACAACACAAACATTTTAGACTTTTTTAATTAATGGATATATTATATATCATATTATGCTTCACATTTTTCCTACCTCTACTGAGAAAGCTGGCACTGACATTTCATAAAGAACTCCTCATTAATTATTTTTTTCTGTTCTGTAACAATCACAAGAAACTCATCTGGGTTTAGTAATAGTGTCTACCAAGAAAAAAGCACACACTATCATAAGCTTATAGTTTATAGAGCTCAAGGTACATTAAAATGTAAATCATGAAGTTCACAAATTCTGTTTTAAAATATTTTTCCAAACTAAAAGCTGCAGAAAATTGGTTCTTAAATATTCTACAGAAAATTCTGAAGCATCTAATGGTTTAAATTACTTATGCTTTCTTCTTAAAAATATTTAAATTAGGTTAGTAGCCCATCCTTTTGAAAAATAATCCAAAAAAGATACACTAGATTACAAATCTTTTGTCTTAATCAGTGTAACCAAAGGTTTGTCATCTGGGCTGTAATCTTCATAAGCAATGGGGGTTGCATCATACATTGCAGGTCGGGATTTCTTGCCAAACCTGGAAATAAAAGAAAACTTTTTGTGACCAACAGAAATATGAATGCGCTCGAAGCAACAATGCAGTAAGTTATAGCCTGTGATCAGAAACAAAGTCAGAGGGCTTAGATAAACTTTAAATAACAAAAGAAATCACAGGAAAATGAGGCAAAAAATGATCAAGTATGTTTTCTTATTGACCTGATGCAGAAAACACAGTAAAGATAGAAAAAGAATTATTTATGTAGGCAAACACACTAAGGATTTTTATGTACTTTTGTACTATATTAAGCCTATATGAATTTACATTGTACACACTGGAAAGTGAAAGCTAGAAAATTCAGATTTTGAGGATAATATTTAGCCTGAACCAAAATTAACTTGATTTTTCTCCAAGACTTTTATGCAGATTCATGATTTCCAATTTAATTCTTGCCTGTTTTCGGTGATTTAGAATTGCAGACAAAACTGAAATGGCTGAAAGTGTTATGATATATATGGTGAAAATTTCATTTGTCAAGGTACTTCAGCTGTCCATAAGGCTACACTAGATTCATGCCCATGCATGAATGTCTGCCTTCTTCTATAGGTTATTTTAATAAATATACACAGGTCACATTTGCTCATCCCCATCATGATGGATAAACGTGATTTTCTACAAATGAGATAAAATTTCAAGAACTGAATGAAGGAATCAAGTCATGGCATCTTACTAAATCAGAGGCAGCACTGAATTCTGAATCACCCTTTTCCACCATCACTCTCAAGGGTTCAAAGGAAACAGAGCTTTGCAGAGATACAAATGATGGTGAACATTCCCAAGAAGTTTCAGTCAAAGTCTGCCCTTTCTGACAGTAGAGAGCACATGGCTTGTTGCACACAGTGAAGCAGGACAAAATCTGTTTTCTCCTTAAGGTCAAGGTTGACATGTGCCCCTAATTAGAAAAGGCTGAGAAATTAGCACAGCACATGTGCAAGTTGTTAATGTTCTGGTTGAGCCATGGAACTGCTCAACCACATTGCTTTGATCAGGTGGTTCAGAAGTCAGTCACTGCCCAGAGCACTAAACAGAGCTATCATCAACCTCAGAGGTTTATGTTTAAGACAGAAGTGTTAAATGGGAATTCTGTTCAATGAGTGTGTGTAGGAGCTCACAAAGCAATTATTAATACAATGTGCAAGAGGCAATTATTCAAGGGCTAATCAACAGTGAAAATATGCACATTCCTGCTACAGAGTGTGCTGGATTAATTACCTGCCTGCTTACAACAAAAACATATACAAATAGGTGAAAAAAGTTTTTTTCTAGGGCAACCAAACAAGGTTATTCATCTAACAAAGAGTATACACTGGGAAGCACTGAGTGTGGAAAAAGACTGGAGGGACATGATGGATAATCACTTTAAGCTAGCTTCAATGCAATACTGTGAGCAATTATGTGCTTGGGTGGGTAAACAGTGTAGCAGTAGCACTGGGGAAGCTCTTCAGGCTCAACACTTAGCTTTGGCATGTCCATTCATGGGTGATGATGGTGATGTTCCAGTGTGCACATCAGACATGCTAACCAGTGTATAATACACATCACAAAGATAATCACAAAGCAAAGTACATGAAATAACAATCAGAAAATATATTTTGCAATGAAGCACTGAACAAGAGAGACCTGTGTAACTTGAGAGAAACTGTGGGTTCTGTGACAATTCTGAGGACAGTACACATTCATTGCAGCAATTCTGTGTGTGTGTGAGTGACAGACACTGCAAATCAGCTGCACGTTTAGAATGGTCCTGCTCCTCCACTTCTTTAGATCAACATTTCAAGAAATGGCTAACTATGGAGAGCTATTGACCTCAACAGCTTCAGCAAGTAGATTTTTGAGAACATTGGACAGCTGAAACCTGAGGAAATGGTATCTTCCAACTTCTGTGGGACGGGCAGAAGTTCAGAATTCACCCAGAAACAGAGTATAGAAACCAACCACATGTTGCTACTCTGCTCAAAACCAGCAACTGGCAAAAGGAGTCCACAAATACAATTTAAACAAGAGAAGCAAAAGAGAGAGACCAGAAGTTTTAAGAAGGATAAAGCATGTTGAGAGGAGGAAGGGATTCTTTTGGCTTCCACAGGAGGAGAATGAGATTTATTTCCTCTGCATTATTCAAAGAAAAGGTCAGGTGTGCAATTGGTACTGTGCCTTATTTAGAATAATCCTAGAGTTCCCAGAAATTAACCCTGGCAGAGGATGTATATTAAGCAATTGGCAGGTGATGTGGAGACCAGAGTATATGAGCATGTGATCATGCTAGCTGAGATGATCTGAGAGGAGATACTGAAAGAATGGGTTAGTTAAACCCAGGAAAGAAAAAAGGTTTTTTGCTTTGTTTTTATCATAAAAGAGAAGGGGTGGAGGGCTCAGCACCTGATTTACAAGTGATATGAACAGTGATAAATTATCCTTCATGACAGCCCAAAAACTGTAAGAAGGAAGCAGCCAGCAAAGAAAAGGAAAAGCCCTTTCTAAATCTACTCAATTCCTTTGGAAGTTTTTAAACACAATTGTTGGCAGGGCCCTAGGTGTATTTAATGCCATATTATGTTGCCATGGCTTACACTTGAGCTCTCAAATCTCTTCCACTACTATTTTTGTATTATTCTGATACTCAATGCCCTGCCTTGCAAGTGCTCCCTTTAATTTCAAAATTAAAAAAAAATTACTTTCTCTAGGAAAGCAAGTAAGAAAGGCAAATAGGAGCACAAAAACGGGTGATGTGAAGAGATTCTCACTGAATAATCAGGTAAATTAGTCACAAAAATTAATGTGCAGCTAAAGAATCTTCACATCCCTAACAGAAGATCTGACAGGCTAAGAATTTTGCATCTGTCCCACTTCACCAGTTACACCAAATAAAGTCAGAAAAACTCTATCTGTTTTCAAGGAGTTTTCCTGTATTGTCACACTTCAGATGAGAACAGTGAGCAGTGCTGGTGTTTCCCCAGCAGAGCAGCCCATTCACCCTGCCAATGGCACTTGGGTGTGCTGTGCATGGACTGAAATGACACATCAGAACAAACTCCTGGGACATCACCAAACCAGCACAAACCTGGCATGTCGGATGGACGCGATTGCGCTGCTGAATTCACTGTCAATGCTCCTGCAGTTGTAAAACTCCTCATAGGCTGGCCTGGAAGAGCCCTGGTACTCGATGCGGCTGATGCGGCAGATGCCCACGATGAGGATGATCAGCATCAGGACAAAGGCCACGCACAGGGCCCCGATGATGATGTACAGGGAGTGACGAGGCATATTTGTGAGACTCTCTGCCATATGACCAGACTTCCACTGCAGATCTGCCAATAAGAAATAAAAGGTTACCATTAATTAATATCTGTCCTGTTGAATAGAATTACTTTATTATTTTAATTTTTAATATTTCTCTCTTTTGAAGTTATGGAGATAGCTAATTTGAACTTTCCCAGTCTTTGTTACCAATACACCACCAGGCCTAACGTGCTACAAATTGGAATAGCACTACGTTGAACCTTCACCCACTTTTTTCTACTGACTTTTAAGGTCATATAGGAACACTATGTACTTTGATCTCCTGTATAACCCAAGTAACAGAAAAACATTGAGTTATTCTTGCATTATATTATTTTATACTGCCAGCTCTCTAAAAGCAGGCAGTTTTATGCAAAAGCTTCTAGGAACTAATCAGTCCTCTTGTGCAGTTTGTTCTAATAGTGAAGCCTTCCATGAAAATTTGTTATTTAACATGTACTAAACATACTTAGCTTTTAATTTGAGACACAGACTTTCTTATACTTATCTTCACCAGACTGCAGAGACTTCAGCATTTCAAGGATGAAAAGGACACCTCATAAGGTCCTACAGTAGGGAGCCCACTGGAGTCTTTTCCCAAGCATAAATTTCCCTGAGATTCTCAAAGCAGACCTTAAAGTAAAGCCAATCTGGAAGAGGCTTATTGTATTTATGTATTCCAGATCTTCTGTATAAATGTTCTTGATCTTCAAACTATATCTATGCCAAACAGATTTTCTACCAATTTTCTATGTCCTCAGGTCTATTTCTCTCTAGCATGGGTCAGAATATTTCTAACTAACCTGTACTTCCCTCCAGGCCTCATTTCTGGTAGTCTTCTAAGCCTATGGTCTCATATTACTTCAAAACAGGAACAGACTTGAATCATCCTGACTGCAGAAATGTAGCACTCTGCAAAAGTTATTTCTAGTAGGTGCCTGTTCCTTTTTCAAATGTACTTCTGCTTTGCACTGATTTAGAAACTCTCTTTACTCAATCACAAACAGTCTGGGAACAGGGCTTCCAAGCATATGCTTTGGGAGGTTGGGATATTCTGAGAAGCCACCTCTCAAGGATGCTGATGATGGCAGATAATTCAAGAACCTGAGTTGAAATCTCCAGTTTAGTGGCATCCGTGGATAAAATCCCAATCTATAATAGAAATGCAGGGAATGTACAAGGATGGGGAAAAAAGAAATCCATTTTAGAGGGAGGTGGTGAGAAGGCCTGAAGCTGTAACATGTGGGATTCAGCTGGGCAGAGTTTGGATAAATAGCTGCTCTTTGTCTCCAGAGGGAAGGTTGTCCTGGAGCACCTCCAAGCTTAGGGGTTCTCAGACTTTGTCCACAAATGTGAGCTGAGCTTAAGGAGTGGCTGGTTGTTTCTCTCATCTTCTTCAGAGGTCAGTAAATTTTTGATGAGCCTGAATCATTCAGAGATTTAATGTTTCCAGAGCGCTGTTACTGCAGTTTGCCCAGTCAGGATATGAGGGAGGGAATACAGCTGTGCCCTGTGCAGTTTGGGATGGGCTTCTGTCTGTCCTGCAGCACATTTATCACACACAGTGGTTTCTGTCAGACTGTCAGACTAGGCTGAATTCAGATCTAATGTGTGCAGATATATGGCAAGACACTTCTGATTTAGATTCCATGTCTTCCATCTCTGGATGACAAAGATGAGAATTTCTTCCCCTTTTCCTCACCATTTCAAAATATAAAGATTATCAGCTTATACTCCAGAGATTTGGAACAGCATATGACAGCTCAAAATCACAGTATTTTCAGTTGTTATATAATGTTCATAAAATTAATTTAGTATAAGATTTCAATGGACACCATGGCCTGTACTAGAAATTCTTCATAATATTCATTTTCAAGTAACCACATGGTTTGGCATACCTCAGTAACAACATTAGTAATTACAAAAATGGCAAAGGTAATGATATTAACAAATAACCAGCAGGCATTAGAGAATTCATATGAGACATTTGTAAGCATTTTTACAGTGAATGCTCTATTAACTTTTTAGGCAAATGTATTTCATTTTGAAAGGAAGAATCCTCTTTGTAATTAAGACAAATTTAATTCTATTTAATTGGAATTGCTAATACTGGTAAGCACCATAAGATGTTATTTAAAAATATCACAATTCATCCAGGCAACATACATCTTGTCTAGTTTGTTGCATATCCAGCACTTGGAAATTAAAAATAACAGTCTGACAAGAACATAACCCTGAAATCCTGTTAAGGTAGTCACTTCAAGCAGCTAAACCAGCTGGTGTAAAGTGGGAAACTATAAATAGGGTGGTTCTACAAAAAAGATTAAGTACCAATAACCTCCTTCAGGGCCAGTAACAGAAAATTACAAAGGAAAAATATGATCTATTTAGTCAAATGACACCCAAACACCAGTTTCTTGATAAGCCTGGCTTTGTGTCTTTTTTTAACATTAAGAGAGATGGTCCAATACAAAGTCAGCATGCAGTATCTAAATTAAATTTCCATCATGTTATTAACCATTAGGTACAAACTGCTAAAAGAATGTAATAAATATGGCAAAGAGAACTGGAAAGATGAACAGAAGCACATTCCCTACTAGATTCATATTTCAGAACTCAAAGAAATCCACTGCACAATTGTCTCAACTCCAGTGATTTCAGAAGTGCTCCACCAGTTTATAAAAGAGCACGATATACGGCCTTTCTAGATATGACAAGAATTAAGTTCCTTTCAGCTTTCTAATTCACATCTCAGAGAAAAACAGTGAGTACAAAGATCTTCACATGGCTACATGGACCTGTAAAAGAAAAATCTGCAGATCAAAATACTTTAAAATTCTTTCTGCAAAGAGATTTCTTCAAAACTCAATCCCTCTTGTTTGCATAATCCTTTGCATACATGTTAAAATCTGAGTTCTTTAGGAAAGCTTCCCCAGCTTTGCACACAAGGCAGTGCACTGGTTAGAGAGGCTGCATGTCCATGGTTATCTGTTCTGTGTCCCCTAACAACACATGCTTTTACTTTATGCTGTGGCAAAGTGACTTTAATAGCAAGGGAAAATCAGACGTTTGCCGAAATGAAGCTTATTGAAAAAAAAGACTAGTAACCCTCAAATTTTAAACATATTTGTTCTTTAAAATGTATTTTTTGTGGCTATAAGATTTTATTCCTGTTTTCATTCAAGACCAGTCAAACCAGATTTTTTTTACTCTGTATTTTTATATCTCCTCTATAATTATTATTTTCTACATACACTCGACTAGCTACTGTCATGTGTTGGATTAACAACTCAGTAATTTCAACCTCTTCAGTTGAAAACAATTACCATGAACAAGGGAAGGTTGAATATTTCTGGGTGAGAATCAGCTTTGCAGTTGTTACTAATGCCAGTTAACATTCAGGTAATTCCCTCCTTTCTGTCATAGCAGTCACAAGACAGAAAACCTTGCCTCCCCTCTAACAGAGAAAAAAGAAATAATTGAGTAGCTGGACAGTAAGAGAGGCTCCTTCCACCCTCTCTTTTCCTTCTCTTCTTTTCCCATAAGTTTGCATGCACTTCACTGTGTATCTGTGCTGCAAACAGCCAAAATGAGTGACTAGAGCACGACAGCCAGAGCACTCCAGAACAAGCACCAAAGGATCCCTGCAGCACATCTGCAGGCTCAGAAAGCATGCAAGCCTTGTTTCCCCTTGGCATTCCACAACATAACAGAAATGTAATTGTTACTTCATCAAGAGACTCCAGGAAATGTGTTTCCAGGATAATTGTTGCTTCCTCCAAGAACTAAATCCATCTGCCTGTCAGCCAACTACTTAATGGCAAAGGCAGGCAGAATTATACTGCCTTGCTGATCAACTTGGACATGCATGTTGCAGGTGTCATCAGCATCAGCCTTGTCAGGAAAAGCTCATCTCTGCGTATTTTAGCATCAGCAATATGGCACACAGACAGCACACAGTGTTATGCTCCCAATGTCTGCTGGCTCTGCACCACTCAGGGAAGTAGGAGACATCCACAGAGACAGCAAAAAAGGCAGGGCTGTCACCATCTCTGGGCTAGCTGGTGATGGTCTTCTGCAGTCTTTGCTTACACCAGAAAGCTCTGAAGCTGAATGGACTGGGTTGAAGTAAGGACTAACATCAAGAGTAGAATCAATTTGAAAAAAAAAATCAATATGTTTAAGTGAAGTTTAAGTAAAAGAGAATAAAAAATAGAAGGTTCACATATTCTTTGTGTAAATGAGATATAGAAAACATTTTAAATCCATCTTTTCTGTTTGTTTTATTAATCTATCACCTATCCCTGCAACCTTGACTGTGCTAACAAACCTCTGTATCTGTATAATGACTCAAAGGCATCTATGATCACAGTACCTTAGCATTTAAGCAGTTAAATACACAGCTGAATCTCCCCCAAAGACAACATCTCTAGCTCAAGAACAAAACATCAGGGAAATACAAAGCAGGCCTGTGAACAGCAAAATTAATGAAGCCTAATTTCCATTTTCACTCTCCCACACTTGGACTTCATAGTTTCTGCCTCTCCTGGATTCTCCACTGTGTCATAAAGGTGCCATTACAGTGAAGCTTCTCTCTAACAAATTCTAACAAATTTGCTGGAAATTAGCCTATGGCTGGGAAAGTTATTCCTGATAAAATTGATAAATGCCTACACACACAAGAACCAATTTCCTTAAGTTTTGCTGAAACATCACCAGAGCTGCAGTTGCTCAGAAGTCAATACAAGCCTGTTAGGACTGTGCTTGTACTGCTATGGAACACACTTGACACAAAGTGTGCAGGGAAGCTGTGAAGCACAATTAAAAGGCAAACTGAGTGCCCAGCTCTGAGACAGTATCTCTGACAATCTAGTCCAACACATCTCAAAGTAGGGTGCCCAGAAGTTTTTAACTTTCATAACCACTTTTGAAATGCAATGGCTAAAAATAAAGAATTTAGCATTGTTTTGTTCACATATAATTCAGAGTATTTGTGCAGATAGGTATTAGGCATAGATAAAAACTTCTTTGCTATAATTTAAAGTTTTTAGAAATGTTTAGAGAACTACCAAACTTACGTATTTCACAGTTTGCACCAACCCATCCATGAGGACAATGGCAGGTGTAACCACCAGGCTGATCTATGCAAGTTCCAGCATGGTGACATGGGTTGCTGTCACAGTCATTTACATCAAGTTCACATTCTTCACCTTACATAGGGAAAGAAAACCAAAAACAAAACTAAAATTATGTATGGCAAGTGCCTGATATAGCAAGTACATCTTCAGTCATTTAACTTCTCTCTTGCTGCAAATCACCAACAGTGCAATGTATCTTTATTCTCAGAACATCAAAAGGATTCCAAATAGGAAGTATTATCCTTATTCAACCAGGTGAAAATAAAGCCTGAGGACTAAGGGACTTTACTAACATCACACAGACTCTGTCTCGTTTCTCCAAATATAATTTCCAACCCAAGATAACGTGGTATAACAGATTATCATGGCTATTCTGATATGCTATACAATAATGTAGATTATCGGTGCCTGAGAAACTGACACTATACAATGGAAAGTAAATTCTTTTCCAAAAAATGCCCTTTAATTAGAACAGATCAAAAAGCAAGTTTGACCTATAAACCAACTATGAATGGGTTTATCTATTATTCTCATATTGGATATTATCTTACTTGACTAACATCAGATTGTCAATTATTTTGACAACAGATATTTGGATTACACCAATTACATCCGTGTAAGTACAAGGCCAAAAGATTAATTTCTTACCAGTACTCTGAAAGTGTAAATTGATTCATAAAAAGTACTACAGGGCTTTTAGCAACTGCATATTAAGATAATGGAATAAGCTGTTTCTTGAGCCCACAGTAAAAACATTTTCCAGTTTCAACAGTGTCCAATTAGTATATCGGGTTACCTGGAAATCTTCAAAATACCATTTTTAAAATGCAATCTAGTCTCAAGTAGTAA
Organism: Sialia sialis; assembly: GCA_009812075.1. Taxonomy (NCBI): domain Eukaryota; kingdom Metazoa; phylum Chordata; class Aves; order Passeriformes; family Turdidae; genus Sialia; species Sialia sialis. The sequence goes on along the minus strand of VRYO01002781.1, from coordinate 15,420,726 downwards.
GGTCATGAGCTGTGCTAAATAGCTATTAGCTTTGTGAAGTCCCTTTAGAAACAGGCTTCCTTTTTTTTGCTACAAAGTTCAAAGCAGATGTAAGTAACATAAAAATTTTTCATTCTCACTAGACTGCTGACAATACAGCAGAGCCCAAATTAATTCCTTTCTTGAAGACACACAGTCTTGGTATTTGCCTTCCCCTAGACAGGGTGAACAATGACAACTAGATATTCCGTGTAACACACAAATCACTTGCCTGCATATCCAGGTGCACAAATACATGTAGCATTCAGACCTTCGCTGTCACAAGTGCCACCATTCTGGCAGTTGATGTTAATACAAGGATCTTTGTATAATTCACAGTGCCTTCCTGAAATGGAAAAATCAGTAATTGCCATTAACATGACTGATACTGGCAGCATGGAATCAGTACATGTGATAACTTGATTTCACCTGGATGAGTTTGCAGGCTCCAAACCTGTCCTGAGCTAATGATGTCATAACACTGAAGCCATGTGGTTCATGCTGGCTAAACTTTTTACACTTGTGCCACCTCTCTGCTCTTCTCACAGGCTGTGGGCTCAGAGAGGCAGGGCAATTTCTGCTTAGAACTAGTAAATGTCAATGAAGAAACATATAATGAAGCATAAATGGATCAGTTATCTAAAATTCTTCAGTAACATGTGAATAATTGTCTTGACTAAGAATTTTATGTAATAACTTATTAAATAACATACATAAGCGTTCTGATGCCTCTCATTACCTGTTGCTGGAAATGAGGAATGCTACTAAGGTAATAAAAAAAATTATTGAAATGCATATTTAAAAATAAACAACTGGATGGCTCTGCTTCATGCCACTACCTTCACTCTTTCATGCCCAGTGTAGGCCTTATGAATCCAGCAGGTTTGCCTTGCAGAAGACAGTGCAAGCTGCACCTGGCATACAAACCAGAACACAGCATATTCCCACCTAGGGCCCAGGAGACAGACTCCAATGCCACTGCTACAAGTATTATTTTCTTGGGGTCTACAGTTCAGATAAAACTTATTTTTATATATCTATTTTATATACATACACATAGTTACTACAGACCTGCCAAAGTAACTTTGCAGTTAGCAGCAAAAAGGCAGAGCACTCTAGCTGAGCACCCTGTGGGTGAGGAGCAGCAGAGGCAGCAGCCACGGGTACCTGCTGGCACAAGCTCCAGCCCTGAGAGCTCCTGTCTGTGTGCTAGCCCAGGAGCGTGGAGGCAGAAGGGGCACTGCAGATGGGTAGGGCTGGGGTGGTGGTGCCCAGACCGAGGCCTCTGATGCCCCACATTGTATCTTGAGCTGGGTACCTCGGGTCTGTTCACTGGTGCCACTCAACACCTCATGTGCTGGAATGGTGGGAACTCAGTGACCAGCAAAAGCTGCTTACAGGACCAGGTGTCCTGCTGCCATTTACAGGACAGCGTGCTTCCAGCTGCACCCACAGGTCAGGTGAGAAGAGAAGATGAACATTATGGTGAACATTATGGTCAAGTGCTGCTTAAGCTGTCATGAAAAGCTGAGGGTCATTTCCTCACCAGGGCTCTAAAATGATGAATTCTGTATCTATAGTCAAAGAGCAGTGCAGTCACCAGCGTGAAACACATATTTAGCCTCTAGCAGCTGTTAAGTGAGCATTAGTTATCAGCAGAGATAAGGATTGATATGCTTAATGAGAAAATGCTGGAGCAATGTTCCTTAAAACATAGTCATTCTGTGTAGAATATTTATTTATTTATTTGTAATCCTAATAGCATATAAAATTACATTCAAAGTGTTCTCACAGCACGATTCAACACAGAATACACTAAAAAAGTATCACTTTAGCCTTCCCCAGAAGGACTTGTCACAGACCACTGATATGTGTTAATTTGTTTACAGCTGAAATCTGCTGTGAGAGAAAAGACTTTGTATAGCCAAACAACCACTCTTCTCATCTACTTTATAAATTATTTGAGAAATGAAAAAGATGGATTCCATTTGAACACAGATCTAAGAATAGCTGCAGTTAACATGGAAAAGCAGCCATAGACCTACTACTCTCTCTAGGTTTTACAGTCTTTCAAATGAACAATCAAGATAAAACTTTTATTTCTACTCCTTTGTACTAATCTATTTCAAATACTTCAAATAATCTTTTCATTATTATGTTTTTATCTCACTTCACTGGAGAAAATAAAAAAATAACTTGAAAGCTCTCTGTGTAAAGGCTCCAACAACAACTGATGAAAAGGTCTATTTAACAGTTATGGTTTTTTTTAAATCTCATCCCTTGCTAACAAATCTTAAAAATAGCAGAAAAAACTACATCTGAGAAGAACAGAGAAAATCCATTTGTGCCCAGACCAGGACCACACATTCCTCACAGAGAAGCTAAATCTTAACTATTAATTCCAATGAAGATTAAGGGATCAGGATCAATACTGAAGTTTTCTCTGCTAATTTAACGTGAGGGATATATTTCTGCTCAGGACACAGCATCTCTCTGTTTGTAACAGAACCTACCATCAAAAATGCAGAGAACAATTGCAAGCTCCAGCCTACCTTCGTATTCAGCAAGGCACACACACTCATAGCTGTTGACAAGGTCTCTGCAGGTGGCTCCGTTCTGGCAGGGTGCAGAGAGGCATTCATTATATTCCTCCTCACAATAAAGGCCATGGTAACCTAAATCACATGAAGAGGAAACAAAAATAGTTATGAAACACTTTGCAGTAAAAATTAACAATTAGGCAACTATGGACCATGGGAGAATGCTTGCTAATTTAAATATACTGTGCAAACTGATACATGTTAAGACACTGATTTTAAAGGCAACTGGTCCCCAGATGAAAATTACCAAGAAAATATTGGAGGCACGGTGTTCTGAGAGAATTCCCAGCTCTTGTGATAAACCACAATGAGGTGCAAGGATGGAGGCTGGTGGCAGAAGCCAGAAGCAGCAATGTGAATACCCACACTCTGATTGTGAAAAGAAATACAGGAATATTGACTATCTCCCAGCTCCTTTGGATCCTTGCATCAAAGCCAAAGAGGTGATATCTGTATAATAGTAGTTAAAATGATTACATGTTTTAGCTTTAATGCTGTACAAAGCACTCTAGAAGCATTAAGGTATTTCCATCTTCACAGCATTCCCAAGCCACTGGCAGGTACTATGGACTGACTAGGTAAACATAGAAAGCAGAAATAGAGAAAAGGCCTGTTAACAGCCACTGAGACATTGGTATTATGAGATAGGAAAGGAGTTAAACCACTTGAAAACAGCACCTTTTTCATTACTTAGTGTGCCCCACAATCATTAGTCTCAACAGTAGTGGATATTGCAGACCTAGTGTAGTCTATGATGTATTACCATGCACTGGAACAGTGTTCATGTGCTTATAAAAGTTCCTCATTACATAAAAAACATTAAATGACTGAACATACAATGACTAAATATGCAATGGGCATGAATACAGATGCCAGGAAAAAGGTCTAAAATACAAAGTGTAGATTCTGCAATGCCATTTCACTTCTCAAAGTAATGTCTAGTTAGTAGTAAAACTCATAGATATGAAAGGAGGGTATCTTTCATTAGCAGAGAACCAAAGAGAGGGGCATATTCTCATCTCAGTAAGTGGCAATCAATCTATATTCAGTATCCTGGTCTAAATTTTCCACAAAATTCTCATAGAATCATAGAAAATCGGACAAATGCTGCCTTCAGACACCATTTGCATTCACACTGTCCCTCCCTATTATAGATAATTGAAAACAACGTTTTATGAGGATACAACTGTTAGTACTATTCAAGATATATAGAAAATATCATCCATTAAGATTCTCAAAAAATTGTCCTTTCATAGAAAATAGTTGGACTAGTAAGATATTAAGAAACATTTCAGAACTACTTTCTCCGAAGCCGTCAAACAGGCAGTAGGGAATTGATTATGCTAAATGTTATGGGTTTTCTTGCTAGTCTACAATGAAGTTTATTTAGCTTATGAGTATATGAAATATCCTTATGTAGTGAGATCTATAGCCAACATACAAACCACCAAAATCAGATGGGAGAATCAGAAAGTAAAACAGATGGGAATTCCCAGTGTTTAACTGATGTGATTAGATATTCTAAGAAAAAATGCTTTCCATTCTCACCTTTCCAAGAGAATGAAGGGAATTTGTGACTAAATAGTTTCCAAAATCAATATGAACTATGGTATCACCTCACGCTGCAGCCAGCCCACGCTGCCAGGCACTGCACACAGGCAGGGAAAGATGTTTTCTCTCTCCACGAGAGGGCAGGTCTCACCCACACACAATTCACCCTCATCCCAGCACCCTGGGGCCAGCAGCTTCTTTCTGCTGGAGCTGCTGGGATGGAGAACGCCCTGCTGTGGAAATGGCACGCTTCTCCTCACCTTGTCATTCCTCATGAGCATTTCTCCTTGTAGTACTGTTTTTAAATTACACTGATATATAAACCCTGTAATACACTGAATTCATACATATATCTTCAAAAAGACTACATAAATAATTTCTACATTTTTGTTGAAGAATTAGATTGAAACAGGAGCATTTTTCATAAATAACTTCAGAGTAATGGATTCTAGTGTAGTTGATTCCTCTCTTCCTAGTGATGCTACAATTCTTCTGCTTTTATGTTTACAGCCAATGTCAAATGCAGCTCTTTGCATCTTTTGTGGTGAGTAACATTTCTGTGGACATATTCAGAAGGAAAGAAAAAAATCCCTACATTAACAACACTTCTCCAGCTACTGTGTCCTGAACAGGATAAAAAAAAAGCCACAGGAGGCTTCAAAAAAAGGGCAACTTTTCTGGGTCACATGAAATTGGAAAAGCCTTCAGTAACAGAATCTTCATGAACTCAAGCAGAATCTAAAAATGAAGGTTCAATTTTGATGTGCTCTCTTCAGAGGCTGAGGAATGGACAGGAAACTTAAACACCCCCTAAAATAGAGATGTCCCTATGTAACTCCTTTTCCCCTACATGACCATCCCTCTGCTACTGGTCCTTACAAAAGCAGAAACCGATCTGTTGCGTCTTGATCCTCAAATTCTTCTTCCTCTTTCTTAAGCAACAGGAAGGATGCCTGGAAGAGAGCGGGTTACTTTCCTGATGCTTTCTGGCATGGCCTTCAGTTACATGCTGAACCACACTGTCTTTGCACATGGCTGCTAAAAACTGCAGAAAGAGAAAATGGGAACCGGAGCCCACAATCTGTGTCACATGGGCTGATGAGGAGAAGATATGGGCTTTGTCAAAGCCTTCAAGAACAAAAGATATAACAGAATAATCTCTCAAGAATATCTGCACTATCAGGTTAACAAAAGAAAGAGGCAAAAGCTTATTCTCCTTTTAGAAATCAATAAAGAATAAAGCAGAAATCTTTTTAGCCTTTTTAGACACTAACTCCTCAGAAGTGATTCTCTGGCCTTATCCATACTTAACACTTCATCCAATCAAGGCAGCAGAACATAAATCCTATCTTTATGGGAAGGCCTAATGGGGAACAATGCAAAACAGCTCTATTTTGCAGGGAACAGCAGCAGTTCATATATATATAGAGCTATTCAGAGTTGCATGTTATATAGTCAGGAAATAAATGAGTTCAGTTAAAGTCTGAGCTTACACAGCAGTTAAATAAGAGAAAGAGAGAAGAATGCTCCAGATGGCAGGAAGGTAGGAAGCCATGCTCACCAGCCATGGCCAGATTGCATGGAAGGTTGTCATAACGTAAAAGTAGAAACAAGATGAGGAAACAGAAGAAATATTAGGTTCAGAGACAGTCAGGAACTGGAATTAACCTAAAGTCACTTCTTCCAGAGCTCACATATCCTGCCCCAGTTACAATATCTGAGAAGGGAAAAGACAGAGAAAAGAAAAATTGCAACTGCTGCAGACAAATGTTGCTCTGGCCTCTGCTAAGGCACTAAAATAAACCTATGCTCCTGGAACTATCTATTAAGCTGCATGAGCAGTAAAATCAAGGGAACATACTCCATAGTGCTACCTCTAAAGTTACAGACACTTTTTATACCCTGCGGCACTTTTTCTGAAACTCCTCTTTTTTTCCCAAATGTTCTATATATGCCATCATATATATTTCTATAGAGGGCAGGTGTTAATGTCTGAACATGTGCTTTTCAGTTTCAAATCTGTATCTTTAAAAAAACCAAATCCAAGACTTTGCTGTGATATTAAGCCATGCAGTTTCTATCTACATTTCTCCAATTCGGACCAGACAAAGTTCAAAATACGATAGTAAATATTTGCATTTGAAATTTATAGTGGTAGCTGTATTAAAACAATTGTGTTTAAAGGGTAAAAAGGTTTAGAGGAGGAAGAAACTGTTTTGGGATCCAGGGACTAAATAAACATACTACAAACAGACACAAAGGGGTCCCAGTAGTTTCACCTGACTGACTCTAGATGAGAAATCCAACAAATTAGCACAATAACTTTTATTAGACTTAGTTCTTTAATATGAGGTAAGAAGTAAAACATGGCAAAAACTCTGACTCTAATGTCCAAACACTAATAATTTCTTTGTTACCTGTAAAGGGTGAGGTGATAATAATTAGGGTGTGTAAGCATATAAATAAAGATTTAAAGTAAGGTTTCACATGCATCTGAAAAATCACACACAGTACAAAGCAGGTATGGTTGCATAGGCTTAGGAATTCCACCGAGCCCCTCAGCAGACATTTGAAATATGTTCAACTTGGAAATAACTTACACACTTTTCCTTCCACTCTGGAAATAGGAACATTCAAAAGTATTAGTCTGCTTTCCAAGTTAGTTTATACAAATTAGCTTTCCTCTACAAGCCATTAGATGAAAGCCAACACACACACACAAAATTAGTAGCAAATGTCTGGTTGTTCATGTTCTGCAAATTGTGCAGCTATGCAAGTTTAACCACTATAATTTATCATTCTTCAAATCTGTACACTGGCCAAAAGAACAAGGAAGCCAAACTGCCTACCAAGCAAGGAGACTTGCACAGACCTTGGATTAATTGGAACAATTTAAAATTCCTCTCTTGTTTAATTTTTGAGGCAGAAGTAACACAGATTAAAATCTAAAATCCAACTGACATTTTAAAACTGTGCATAAAGGAAGGATAGGTCACACATATAAGCAAAACTCTTAGGCACTTTTTTTCTGTATTAGTAAATTATATCCTCTGCAAAATACTTTAAAAAAAAAATATGACTTCCTGAAGACAAAATTTAAGTGACAGATTCCAAAGTTTTTTTTAACTGTTTGTCAGACATGTCAGATAATCAATATAGAAGAGAATTCTAAAATGCCATTTAACAACCTTTCCATTAAAATAACTGAAAAAAACCCTATATGTAGGAATTCAGGGATATGTCTGAAAGTCTCCTGTACAAAGAAGTCACTGGTCTAGGAGCTGCCACAGTGATGCTGAGAGCCTGCAAGTCAGAAAGCCTCAAAGTCAAAAGGCTGAGACTTTTTATTTCCTGGTAATACCTTCATTATTAACCCTTGATAATGCTACTAAAACTGTATATACAAATTTTGTCCATTCATTTTGCAAGTAATGTAACAGATACAGTCAAGGTCTCTTCAGGCAAAATTGTAAATAGAATCCAGTTTCTTAATATTTCAGAGACACAACTACATTACTCACCCACTCTAGCAAACTCCATTCTGATAGAGATACCAAAAATGTATTAGGCTATGATTTGTAGTCATAACTTGAGTTTTGGGGGTTTTTTAGGTATTGCAACCTAGGAATCCTCAAGTTTAATTGCTGTTATCTGCCTTACACTCAATAATTACCCAAACCAAGTGTATGTCACAATGTCTCCTACATGCTGATATACAGAGAGATTGACTGCCACTTATTATCCTTTTAACTCATGGGGAAAATATCTGAAGATAACTGATTCAAATTATGCTGCTAAAAAAAGCCCACAATGATATGTTCATAACAATGAAAAGGCATAAAAAGTATAAAAGAAGGAAACACTCTATCTATCCCTACCCTGCTGCCACTTAGGTGCAGTGCTTAAATGGCCTTCTGAAATAAGTTACCCAGATTTTACACTATTGACAGATTAATGGTGAGCTCACTTAATTTGGCTTCTATTTCCACCTCTATGTGAAGCAAGTAATATTATTTTAAAAGGTGAAGTTTACAGCAGCCAAAAAAATGTTTGGAAAAAATAAATAGTTTTTTTAATGTCATACATAGAGCAACACAGAAGGGTTCAACTAAATAAGTGTCACATATGGTCCTGGATGCAACATCTAAGGCTTCTCATCCCTAACTTTTAAAAGCATAAATATTGTTCAAATAAAAATAAGTTTCTATAACATGAGAGCTCTAGGATGACTTTTAAATCATGAGAGAGACAGAGTAATTTTGAAAAAATCAAACAATGGAATTCTAATTAAGTTTAGGTGACAAAGTTCTGAAAAAAGCTTTTGTTTGATCAAGAATATTTGACAGCTTTTCTTTGTTTGAACTACAGGCAAAGAATATGCCAAAGATTAAAACTTCCCTGGATTTCTTGGAAAGACAAATGTCTAGTTTTTTCCTACTATTAATGACAAGTGCTGTCAACAAATGCATTATAAAGTAACATGACTATGGTATTATCTGCATTTCACTTTCATATTTTTCTCCTTTATAAAAGAGTATGTAATTTAACTATAAATCTGTCAACTCCAACAACAAATTTCCATAGCTTCTGGTAATTTGTGAGTATCTCCCAAAAAAATTCTGATGATCCCGTTCATGTCTCTAAACAGTAGATAAATTCTGATACCACCAAATATGCTGTATTAGTTGATTTCATTACATCCCCATATTCATAAATATCCACAAATAGATTGGCAGGATAGATGCACATCCTGCAAACTGAGATGGAAGAGATGAAGAATTGTGACTGGTTTCTCACAAAATAAGGAAAAGCAGCAGAGAGAAGGTATTCCCCTGAAAGGAATGTAGAACAATGTGAATGTCACAGCAGAGCTACTAACTATCAAATATTGCTCCTTAGCTCATCCCTTCTACATGGAAATTTGTTTTATCCTTAATTTTGGGAGTTTTCAAATTTATAGCTTTACAGGAACAGACTAAAAAAATGGTCACAAAATTATTTAAGTGAAAACAATGATTGACGCTCACTCTAAGTGCTTAAGAAGCAGTGGATATGTAGCATTGGTTATCAGACATTTCAACTGCTGCTTCACCTACTAATTATCATTGCTAAAATGGATAAAGGGAGCTATAAGCACCCCAATATTCTGTTCTACTGGTACAAGGATGAAAAACATCTGGAGCTAAACCAGTTGCTACACAGAGCCCATGACTGTCAGGCTGTGCTGTCAAACAGTTCCCAGCTCAGTCTCCTCACTCAACTCACCTGGGCAGCCCTGCTGGATCTTCTCTAGAGAGACAATTGATGTAAACATGGATGGCAGAACTAACCCTTTGGAGCAACCAGTATTTTTCCTTCCCTACCCTTGTGCCGTCACCTTGTCTGTTTTTCCCTAATGATCAGTGTCACATTCAATTATCTCTATCAAATTTTGTAATTCCAACAGTGCTGATGCCTTGCCTTAAAAAGATTTATCCTGCAGACTACAGTTTTGTAATACAGCTGTAGAGTTCACTCAAACCATATGGATCTCAGTGGGTATGTCAGTGCTCACGCTGCAATTTTTGGTTTTCCAAGTGCAATGTGTAGATTCCTATCATTACGCTAAACAGATAGAACATCTGCTCAATCTGTTTTATAGACTGAAAAGAAGAAAAGGAAGTCATTTTAAGCTGTATATGGAACCTACATATAAAATATTAGAAGATTTACAGAGCATGTAACTGTTGGTACAAACCAGGGATGCAGAGGCATCTGTAGCTGGTTCCAACGCTGCGACAAATGCCGTGTGCACATGGATTCAGAGCACAGAAGTCAATCAGCTGAGCACATGTAGGTCCTGTAAATCCAGGACTACAGCTGCAGGAGAAGGCAAGTCTGTCTGCATAACAGGTTCCATTGTTCTGGCAGGGAGATGACGCACAAGGGTCTATTTTGTCCTCGCAAGTGTTTCCTAAAAACCCTAAAAGACATAAATGGGTTTGATAAGTAAGCATTCTGATATGCATACAATTTTAATAACTAAAGCACGTTAAAGTAAACCACTGAGAGATCTATATTCCTTTCTTTTTTCTATGAATACTATAAAAATACAGACTTCTTACATAATAAACTCTAATTTGGCCCATTAACATTCTATAAAAAGAGATGCTTCAGCTAAAATCATACTGTAAATGATTAAGGCAGTGAATTTCAAAAATATTTGCTGAATCTGACAGTGCTTATCTGCTTTCTGAGTGAATCTGGCTTGAAAAGCAGAAGAGATTTTGTAAAGATCAGGCTGTGGCTAGCCTAGAAAAAAAGAAAAAAGTTGAAATTGACCTATTTTTCCTAACTGTTAACATGTATGTTAAATATAACAACCTCTTAAACAGAACATGGGTTTACTGAGTTTCAATAATTCAAAGAATATCTTTTACAAGGACAGACTTCTCATTAACAGGAGAGACAATGATTCATTGAAGCAACACCATGACAAAAATAGACATAAGGAAAAGGATATTCTTGCAAGGGAAATTTTAATCAGACACAGGGAAGAATAAAGTTTTAATAAATTGCTGTAACTACAGCTTGTATGTATACATACACATATGTCATGTATTTAGTAATGCAATGCAAGGTTATTGTATCCTAAAGCAAGTCAGAAAAGCATATTCAAATTCTAGAACCTTTCCAAATAAATGGGCCAACTGTCCTTTCCACTCAATTATGTGTATATATCTATATATAATTTTTTTAAAGTATTTGCTCCATGTGTACAGACCATCACTTTTCAGGCATGAAATTCCCTGGAATATCTTATGTTGTAAAAAAGTTTTTAATATTACACTAGAATAATAAACAAATGTGAGTAACCCACACAGAACATACTACAGAGATTTACTCACAGAATTAACAAAACTTATATATTAATGGAACTAAGAAAAGATGGGGAGGCCACAACCACTCTGTGAATTACAGGCAAAGTAAGATTTTTTGGGTCATAATTGACAGCAGGATTTTAAGGGCATCTTCAAAATATTAGGTACATTTCAAAATATTAGGTGCAAATGACTTTCAACACTACATCTCCCTTAGATGTCCATAAGTCTTGAATCAGAATTATGGCATGAAAAACATGACAGAAAAAACCAAACTCATTAACAAAAAGAAAAAAAAAAAAGGTAACTAGAAAGATGTAAAGAAAAAAATAACCTACAGATTGGACTTTTAAATTTTGTCATACAAACTCTGCAACAGACCAGGAGAGAAAATCAGGTCTGGCAGGGCACAGATGAAGAACGGGCAGGAGCCTTCTGTTCTCCCCATTTTGCTATGGTTCCAATTGCTTCATAGGCTTTGTCACCTGCTCACCAATGCTGAACAGAGAGAGCCTAAAAACAAATACTGTGGAATCCTATACTAGAGGTCCCTCTTGTAGATGATAACTATCAGAAACTGCAAAGAACAGAAATCCCAAAAGCAAGGATGTAAATCCAGCTATAGTTCACTGACAAATTAAGAAACCCTATACTGTTGTAATAAAATCTTATCAGATTTAAAAGAATCTGCAAGGACTTTTAACTCTTAGCAGGAGGAGATCAGGCAATGAGTCCAGTGAAATCTCTCAAGTAACTCTGAAACCAGATTAAAAAGGAGATCTGAGGTCACACAATGACACTAATGCCACTTCACTACAACCTTTGCAGTAATCTTGCCTCCAAAGAGGGGGTTACTGGCAGATGGCTAATGTTCCAAGTGACAATGCACTTCAAGAACATATGCAGGTTTAAAATACACCAAAATATGTTGTCCTTGTGCTATCTTTGACTGCACTGTGAAATGTGCTTAGGTGATTCTGGAAGTTCAAATCTCAAGCATGAGTCAAATATCTGAGAATACTCAAAGCAGAAAATATGAAAATCTATTATTCTGGCATTTCTGAATGAACATTTAAATCCATACCCATCCAATTGTTGAAAACAAATAATGCAAGTAATAACTATAAAAATCAAATTCAGAGGTGTATTGACTGACAACAGAATCAAATTCCAGACCAAAAAAAATCATCATTGTTTGTCTGCAAAAAATATCCCCTGAACTGCTCTTCAGCCAGCTAACATGGACCCAACCCTGCATGCAGGTCACTGCTGGTATAAAAGGGACATGACTGAAATGCAAAGTCTAGTGGTAATTTGAAAGATCTGAATACAAAATTTACCAAGGAATAACACAGAAGGTAAAGAGGAAAGGCAATAATAGAAAATACTTATTCTGGTAATTCAGTACAATGTCTGAGCTTACACTGATCAAGTAATTTGGCTAGTTTTCAAGAAGAATTGCTACAGACCTCTAGGGCAGTAATAGAAACTGGATCAGAGACAGAAAAGCTCAGAATAAAAGCCAAATTTCTCATCACAGTGAGATTTTAATTATTTGGCTACTGAAAGCAAAAGAGCCATGTGAAAGTCAAGAAGTCAAACATTTTCTGAAGACACCGTGAGCTGCCTTTTTTACAGCTTGTAGAACAGCTAACTTGTCTGAATGTTACATTAGACCCAATTCCACTAATTACAAGTATGTGAAAAATTAAGTCTGTGATTTGCTAGGGCTCAGGATTACAAAATCTTTAACTTTGAAATGCAGGGATAAGTACTAGAACAAATACAAGCAATTTATTATTTTCCCTATATAAATTTGTCATGTGAGGAAATAGAAATAAATGACACTTCATCAGAATTCTGTAAAGAAAAAAGTTACTAATCAGAAGGATCAAGATATCATTAAAATGCCTTAAGATTTTGATTGAAATTCACTCCAGCTAACTCTTTCTGGATAAAGATGAATAGAGGCTAAACCCATTCAAGCATTAAGAAGAAGTCTGTTAAAAATAAGAGCAATTTGGGAAGGTGCCAGGTAAAAGCATTAGATTAGTGGAAAGTACCAGAAACTAAACAGCCATAAAAAAATTTAATTAACAACAAAATGTTCTTCAGGTAAATTAAACTCTCTTATGGTAATACAAAGAATTCTGCATTCTGATCACCAGCAACCTTGGGAAATCGTCCATATGCAACAGCTGTGTGACCCAGTTTCCCATGATCAAGATTGTAAATAGGTTCATTTTATGTAAATCTAAAGAAGCTAGAATGACATCTGCAAGATGTACTAGAAAAAAAGGCTTTTACATGAACAATGAAGGAGAGAAAATAGTGAAAACGTTGAAACTTAAACTATTCTGAGTCTCGGTAAATAACTTCTGTTCTCCCAGCCAATTAAGATTCATGGTGACAGCGTGCATTTTCTAGCTGCTACTGCAAATCAACACATATGAATCACAACTTAGCATCTTCTATAGCTGTCAAACTCTATTTTCTAAACCACGGAAACCATAATAAGAGCATTCATAAATTTATTGCTTTCCAGTATTTTCAGAAATACCTGCAGATATTTCAGGACACTTTTGCTCAGTGTGTTGCCAGCAGCAGTTACCTGCAGCTACCCAAATTAAACTGGCAAAAGTGAAATAAAATCAATGCTAAAATGTGAATTTCAAGTAATCTATATATGTTGAACTCATTATCACAGCATTGTTTTCTGTCGTCTTCTATTCTAGAGGATGGCTGACATCCGTTATTGAAGATGATCATTTTCCAAAAATATATTAACCCAAATTAAAATATTTCTGCCCCTTCCGTCCAAGTTGATGACCTCCACATACAGCATGTAGGAACAACTCAAGAACCCAGGCCAGTTTAATGGGGTTGGCTAGCTGAATGCAAGCTATTTTTATCAAAGATTAATGTTTTCTTATAACACTGAAGGCAGTTAATCTGTACTTATCATCAGGGCATTAAACTTGCATGGAACAGAACTTCAGAAACATCTCGCAACAGAAGTTTATTTCTTTATTATAATTGATCTGCACTTTGCTCATTACTGTCTGGCTTTGTTCTAAACCATAGTCCACTACTAAATTATTTCAATATTATAATATGAGCAAAATTAACAAAAGGTCTCCAAATCTTTAAAATATGTAAAACAAATATATACACAAATACCATGTCTTTCATTCTATCTAATTTTACTAAATTTGTGTCCGGAAGGAACACATTCCCTCACCACACAATCAGGCAATTTCCATACATTTGAGGTTTTTTTCTTTTACATTTTAACAAAGATTTCAGTGAATTTGATACCTACATAAATAAGGATAAGCAGCTTCAACATCTCTAAAACTTATGTTGACTTTTTTAATAATATCTGTTTATTAATTTAATGTAATGACATTTATTTATTCCATCCAGGGGTTTGTTATGTTTCCAAGTATTATTTGTATATTTAATTCCACTTCAGGGTATTTTGGAAATACACCTAACTTCTCAGAAGCTTAAAGAAAATGGAGTAAACAAATTTGTAAATTGATGAGTAGTACCCCAATCAGTTCAAATAAAATCCATTAACATTACTGTCAGGAGAATAATCTGTTACACACTACAAGAACTGGAAGAAAATGAGAGGAGATATTAAAAAATTATAAGGATGAAATGATTCTGAATATAAATTTCAAATATCCATTTTCAGGTTGGTCTGTTTACTATATGTAGGGTTTTAGAATTTCTACAAGTTCCTTTACACAATCATTTGAAGGTATTGTTTACTAGTGTATGTTTATTGACATAAAATTAAGAAAACAACCAAAGATCCATACCCAATTGTTGACAAGTACCAGATCCAAACATTATTTTCACAGTAACAGTCAAAATTTTAAACAAATTCTTTAGTCTTTGGTATTGCTTACACTTCTTCACCAAAAATTCAAGTATAAAATCCAATTTTCTCTTTAGTACATGTGATTCAACAATTTCAGATAAGAGTTTATGTTCTGACATATTTTGGTATTAAAACCTACAGTGCATCCCACAGAAAATGGAATGTGTAAGCACAATGAAATTTTCTTTAGTAAAGGACTCTTAAGACAGTAAAATTGCCTAAAGAATCATCATGAATTATTCACATCTGAGAAAGGCTGCTTTTTCACTGCCTCAGATCTGGCCTTCTGTCAGTTATGTGCTTTTTCATGAACCACAGACATTGATTGTAAAACAAATCCACAATCTCAAGATCATTCTCCATTTTTTCCATCTCATTCCTTTATCTACCATCTTTTTCTTTTCCTCAAGTAATACTTGCCACATTTTCTTATTCTCTTCCAAGCCACATTCTATCTGCAGTCTGTAGTTCTTAAACATGAGCTCCTTGGTTACCTTTCCCACTGTGCTGAATTAGCACTACAGAAAGAAAAACCTTTTCTCAACAAGTGATTACTATTACGCACAGCAAAACAGCAGCAGAGCAGGAGACCTCACTTAAATTTAAAAATTGGGGGTTGGTAGGCAAATTTGCAAGTTACTGCATCTGCAGTTTTCAATTAACTACTTTTTGTTGTATTTACAAAAACTACTGAATCTCTTCAGAGATTAAAAGCCAAACAAAAGCTCCCAAATTATGCCTCTGTGATAGGATAACAGCTCAAAAGATGGAAGAATGATCAGGGGATAGTTAGTAAATTTAGACAATACATTTTTTTAAATCGCTCTCTTTCCTTCCGCAAGACATCTGAATTCTTCAGCTCATTGGCACTAGACCTTCCAGAAGAAAATGAAGACGCAACACCTTATTACTTAGCATGCCCCTGAGGCTACTCCAGAGCAAACCTGCTATGCCACTTCCATGCCAACACTCACCCTCATCACAGGTACAGCTGTGTAACTTCATGGGAAACTCTCTTTGAACCACCAGCAACTACTAGAGAGTCAGGGAAAAGCTTTAGGATTGCTCTTGAGTTATCATAGAAGAAGAGCAAGAAGAGCAGCCATGCACGCACAATGTCATTTGCTCCTACAAACCTAAGAATGATTTCCTTATGTCCAAGGAACTAATATAAAACTAGTCTTTCTAAGAGAAGTAATTCTGGCCAGTCCAGAAAGTGGTTTCTGAAACATTCTATCCCCTCCAAAGGCTTTTTCTGCATTGGAAATAATGCAGGTCAATGTACAACACAAGATTTTAACAGTTGTAAGTGTATTTCAGAAAAGCCTTTTCTTTTGTTGCCCCAGTGCTTCTGAAAACATTTATACCGTGAGCATGTCAGACATATAAATGTATAACCAGAGTAACAGCTCTTCCCCCAATTCCATCTTTTCTCTACAACACAGCTGTTGTCAGAAATATGGAAGTAATACTGGAGACTAGAACTGGTAACTCTGCATGGAAAGTTTCAGATAGATGACCCAAAAAGCATGTTTGCCTGTCAACAAAGCCTAGGAGCAGAAAGGTTCTTCTTGAAGGCACTAAGAATCTGATTTGTTTTTTTCTTTCCTCTGAGAGGGTCAAAAATCACACTGTGTCTTTAAGGCAAGTCCAGAAACAGTAGAAAACCTCAAGTCTCCAAGCAGAAAGAGAGCACAAGCTTGTAACACATAGCAAAAACAGAAGTGCCAACAAACAAAAAGACCAGAATATTAAGAAGATGGTACCAATGTGCCCAGAAGGAAAAAGAGCAATGTACACAGCCTAAACACTAAGATAGTACAATAACATCATTGGAAAAATAATTTCCTGCACTGCATCCTTAAAGAGTCTTGAACAGATTTCTTAATAAAATCGCAAGTAAATTACTGACCAAGTCTAACATCTAGTATTTTTTCTCCTGAATTTCACTACTATTTATAAGACAAACAATTTCCAAAAATTTTCCACATGCAGGATCTGCACAGCTGTCAATATGTCAGCCTATGTTTCAACACAGCAGTTAAGTGTTAAAACATAGCACTCCGAAGAAACTACAAATGATCTTCATTATTAAGCAAGTAGATATTTACCAGAGCAGTTATCAAAGACTTGCACCCTAAGAGCAGGCATTAAAGTGCTGGCAGAATAAAACCAAAATCCACCGATCAAGGAAGGACAGAAGTATAATTAGTTCAAAGTTCTGTTCTTAATTATAAATAACTAATAGGAGGCTTCATAATTGAAAGCTTCCACTCATGACAATTTTTTCATGCGCAATTTAGGGATCTGTCATTGCAGTCAGCACAGAGTTATGAAAGCACACTCTGGCATTGGGGTGTCCTTGTTTCACATTTAAAAGGTTTACCAGTGAGAATCAGTGAGAAGCTTTCATGTCAAGAAAGGAATATGTTCAAATGGAAAGGAAATTAATTAAAACTTTAGAGATTCAAATAATTCCTTTAGTTATTACTTTTACACACATTTTAGCCAATGGGCCTATGTGCAAAAATGTGCAAATACTACAAGGGAGGCATCTTTTCCTCACACATTTACTGAACAACATAAAAATCAGATAACACCCTGAGTCTCCTCAAATTCACCTTTATCATCAGTGCTGGAGCCTGATTTGTATGGTAAAATGAAAGAACACTTCTGCACCACATATACACCAAAACACAACTCCTACAACACTCCATATCCTGTTGCTGATTATACCAAGATTTCTCATCTGGTTTCTTCTCTGCGAACAATTACAAGCTAAAGCACAATTTTAAAAATAAATATACATATCTACATGTGAATATAGTTGAAAATTTAGAGTACCTAAGTACACCCCAAGAAAGAGCACTTTGTTCAAGGTACTAGAGAGGTGTTTTCTGGTTACCTTCTGGGCATTGACAGCTGAATCCATTGAGGTGGGATGAGCAGGTCCCTCCATTCTGGCATGGCTGCTGGATGCAATGATCAATCTCTGACTGGCACAGCTCTCCAGTGTAACCTGCAAAACAGCTCACAATATTCAGAAGATGGAGCAAAAATGAGGGTTAACCACTAAACATATTGCTTGGCCATCCAAATAGTACCATTACTTCTCTTGAATCAAATTAACCAATAAAAGCAAAAGAAGCCAGGACAGTCTCTTATTTCTTATGAAATGAGGTTTCTAATTAAAACATACTTCACAGGAGAAGCATAAAAGAATAGCAGAATTCTAGAGACAGCATCCATTGTATTGTACCAACCACAATATTCTGACTTCACTGGTGAACTGGCAATGGATACTAGGTCCTCATTGGTACTCATAGAACCAAAAAAATAGAGTCATTTTGGAATGATTTTCAAATGCAACTTGAATCTCAAGTTAGCAAGGCTTTAAACAGAACTTAACACTACGAATTATTTGTGCATATGCTGAATGACTGTCATTTGCTCCTACTTCTGGGCTTCAAAAAGAGTGTTTATTTTAAGTGGGAGCTGTGAAGAACTGCTCAACACAGTTGCAAACTCTTCCAAATCAGCTTCTGTAAGTTCACAAGCTACAGATTGTGTGTATTATACTATTTGACCATAAGTTTGCTTTGTTCCATATGTCTGATGTCTGTAACATATCCCCCAAAAATGAACAAACTTAAAATACAATCTAAATTATTCTACACTCCATACCTAAATTTCATAACAAACACCACACATTCCCCTTTTTAAATTCTGAATTACCTCCAAGAAAATATATTGTATAACTGAGGAAAAAAACTACATACCACACATATACACAAGGAACCCTACAAAAAATAATGAACATCTTCCATAATGAGCATATTTAACTGAATGGCTGGTATTAAAGACTAGGAAGCTATGACTAGATGAACACTACTATGAACAGATATAGAAGAGAAAGACCCCAAGGTGAGACAGAGGACATACATGGATGTGATTTAGCTGATGCAGGGGAGAAAAAGGGAAAAATCCCCCCAAATCAAATAATATGGGGGAAACACCCACATTTTTATTAAATAATTATTTTTAATGCAATCAAAATCAAAATTGGTATGGGTTTTGTGCACAGTTAGACCCATACCTGTTTAAATTTATGATGTCACTATAAAATAGCTGTCAACACAGATTACTAGAGTTGCTACAGCACTACTACAGAAAAACATCTGTAAGACTTTCTGTGTACCTTGCATTTTTACATGCTATAGAGAGCTAAGTTATAAAACTATTCCCTGCAATCTGCAATGCAAAACCTGGAAAAAGAAACTCCTGTATACTGTACAATGATTCTATTAAATCACCTAAACTGGAGATAAAAAATGAAGTTGAAAACCAGGACATATGGCAGGCTCTCTCAACTGGGTTGAAGCACTTGCAGGGAGGGATCTCAGCTTCACTCTGGAAAACTAGTGATTTTCTTTAATCCTAACTGGTCTCAATTTCACATAAATTTTACAAAAGCAACAATGAACTATTATAGAAGATTGCATCCACTGACTTCTTTCATCTATAGCCTTCATAGCTTTTTTAGTTTGCACATTCAGCTGATTATTTTTATGAATTGTAACATAGCATTGAATGTGCTTAAGTCATTTAAACATTCTTCCGTCTGTGAACTGTTACCAAGTTTGTGAAGGTTCAAAATTACCCTGGAATTCAACACATATCCAAAAGAATGTGGCACAAAGGCCGAAATGATTGTGCTGCTCTGAAGCTTGCTAAAAGAATTTGAGTTCTTGCAATTGTCATTACAGCTTGCATGAAAACTCATTAGAGATAAAATTTTATGACACATTTAAAAAAAATAAATATGTCCTATGTTATTACCACCTATAGTGCGGGTTTTGTCCATCTGAAAGAGAATATGACTCAGGAATAGAATCCTAAATACTTTGCAAGGACTAGAAAAGCAGAGGTACTAAACAAGCACCAGAGAACGGGGGAAAAAGCCAGATTTTTGGTGAGATACACACTAGGAATTGTTACCCCTCTGCATTTTGTGCTGATATTTAACTTCATAATATTTCCTTCTTTCAGAATTTGGGAAACATGATCATGTTCACATATAAATGTTTCTGAAACTTGCATATGCAGACAGATGAGATAACTGAACTCTTACCCACAAATTTCTTTAATATTTTTCATATGAAATTAATATTTTTTAGAAATTCAAAGTTAAATGAAAACAATTAGTTTTCCAGACTAGTTTTCAGTGTGTGGACACAAATTTTGGTGGATAAAATTATTATGGGTAGAAACATAAACTACTGAAGCTGACAATGATTAAGCCATTTGAATAACATTAGACATTTGACATTTAAAAAGTCAAGAAGAATTATTTTTAAAAATGAAAAAGTTAAACATAAGCTTATGTGTGGTGGTCACAGAACACTTCTGGAAAAAAAAAAACTGATAAAGAAAAAGCTGATGTAAACTGAATTTTCCTCCTGTGTTTTTAGTAGGTAAAGTTCCAGTAGTTATGATTAATTCCCTCATAGGGTTAAGGTTCAGATGTGTGCTTTCAATGGCATTTTTCACCAGTGAAGAACCTTCCACTGCCCTTATGTTGTTGTTGCATTTTCTGTTTGTTCTGGTATCAGAAGTTGCACAGTTCACCGCTCTGCAAAAAGATATGCACCAAATGTCAAGCAAAGCTGCATTATTCAAGAATTCAAAACCTACCAGGCAGGCAGCTGCAGGTGAAATTGTTCCTGTCGTGTTTCTGTGCTACATCAGTGCAGGTTGCGTTGTTCTGGCAAGGTTGGCTCTGACAGGCATCAAATTCTTCACACAGGGAGCCCTTATATGCATCTTCACATTCACAAAAAAATGTTGCCTAAAAACAAAGAGGGTACGTACTTCTACTTCACAATAAATTTTCAGAAATTATGTTTTCATTTAATACACCTTTGAACAAAGGATGGTTTGGGTTTCCTGTTCATGACAGCAATAGTTGCCATAAATATATCAACTGAACAACTTTAAATACTAAACCTGCACCTATTCTTCAGCTCAAATTTTTAATAATGTTGGTTCATTTCATCTAGACAAGGAGTCTGGGATCATATCAATAATATCTAAATCGCTGTACATTTTTCTGCCATTTCAGAAATTAGATATAGGCTGAAATAACTGTCAGAATGAATAATGTGCAGATTCACTGCAACAAAATCCTGCTACAGATGTGCACTCTTCACATGACAGGCTCCCAGAATGGTACTTCAGGTCGTTTCAATTCTGCTAAAATATGTCTTCTTCTGAGTGTATTCATTACCTTTTCCAAACTTCACTGCTAAATAAATATCAAGACCTCTTAGAGGTTTAAAGTACCTACAGGAGACATGATATGGCACATTTTTGTTGGTAATAAATTATTAAAATCAGATTTAAAAACTGTTCAGGTGACTAAGATTAAAGTCAAGGAAGTCTCCGAGAAAAGAAGCAAGGAAAGCTCTCTGTTCTGTGGTGTGCATTTAGGTGGCGTTTGAATCTTTGTTGGTTAAACACTAGATGGCAACATCACTCACTCTCTATTTCAAAGCCGGATCTTTAGTGCTGGAATGCAGCTGTCCCATGCACAAACATTGGAATGCAAAGTGCAGAACATGCATGGAACTACAAACAAAGAGATGGGGGCTTCTATTTTTGCTTGGTTTTGCTTCATATGAATAAACAGCTGTGACTTAGTAGAAAATAATCATCTTCACATAAATAGAAAACTTCACTCAGTGAACTCCAAATTTCTCTCTTCCTTACAAATATCACACTGGTAGAGTTATACAAGAATTAATATGATACTCCTTCAAAACTCAAAACCATGAGTATGTTATCTATCAGGAGTACCAGAAGCCCTTCTTAATTGTACAGTCTACATATGTTCTGGAATTTACCCCAGCCTCTTCACAAAACAGCTCTGAATATCTCACACATCATCAATGACAGGTTTCCAAACAAGGCTGTAGTTCAACAGGCAGGCAGGCAAGAGACAAAATTATTATACTCACATAGCACAGTAACTATCTTTAAAGATAATTCATTTGAGCTGTCTACAGAGACATAAGCAGCATGGCTCTGCCTGCACTAAAAGCTCATCATTACAGTGTAGGTATTAATACATTTAAACAATGCAACCATGCATCATTGCTTCAACAATGATGGTGAAATAGGAAGTTAAGAAAGACTCAGATAATATATCTCTCCAGAGTTTGAGGTAGGGATCAATTTACCATAAAGAGTGGTTAAAAAAATGGAGTTTGAAAGCTGCAAAAGAAAAGCATTGTAACAGTTCAATCTGTAATATTTAATGACAGGTAACAGTTCTAAGATGCTGACAAGGTATTCTGTGGAGAAGATCAGGTTATCATCGCTTACTTCAACTGATACCACTTTTTTTCCTGAATAGATAAGATGTACTGGCATATTTGAGGAAAACTGAGTCAAGAAGCAGCTCCACACTGCCACTATACTAGAATTTATGTCACTAAGAACTCCAAAATTATCTCCTATCAATCAAGAGATCATCTGTGTATTTTACTTGATTAAGTGCTAATCTATTGTATAATTTAGGATTGCAATAAAATACTTTTTTTAATAATTTGCTATTATCCAACCTGTACCATATTATAAATATAGCTGGAATATAGTACTTTTTTGCTGTTCTAGTTAGGAGAGTAATAAATTCTTTTTTTCTACTAAAAAAAATAAGTTGTTAAGATGACCAGAACAAAACTAATTTCTACTCTCTCTTACTTTCAGTATTTAGTACAACTCACAGTGAGGTATTATAATATTTGAGAAATGTTGCATGGTAATTACATACTTAGGAGCATACTGTACTTAGTAAAATAAGTCCATATGCAGGACAGCACACTTTCAGGTAATCTACCTTTTTACAGATTAGTATCAAATGGATTTACCCCAAAACTTTAAGCCCACATAGAAGGCATGGAAACCATTGCTATTCAATTCAATATATTATTTCTCAGTGAAAGCAGAGGTCAGGTATTTTTGTGTAAATATCATGGGTTCAAAATCTAGCAATAAAATTTCATATTTATACAGTCAGCCCATATATATTTTATATGGCAGAGCCAAACTTATTGAACAGAGAAATCTGTGAGAGGAACGGTTACATAAGCACAATCTATGGATGGCCCAAGTTCACTTCAAAATCTCACATGAAGTCGAAATTCACACCAGACAAATCTCTCCCCTTTGGGTTAACATCAAAACTTTTCTCTTCCATGAACTGCTAAGTGTTAACTCATCCTGCTGTAAAGCCAAGTATAAGAATTGAGAGTGGTATTTACGTTGTGATGATGCCAAGAGCAGTGCTATATTCTGACACATTCCTGTTTCCCTTGTGGACAAGTGGCAAACATGGCAGCAAAACAGATGCAAAGCTCATACAAAGGAAGGAAAAGGCATCACTTGAGCTCGGCACCACCTCACTTCATAAAAATACACTTAAAGTGATGAACGTTATGTTCCGTCCAAAAGCAACAATAATTGGAAAGAAAACTTTGCATTAGGACTTTGTTTTCATAACCACACTCTATAAAAAGCATCTAGCTGACTCAAAGTCAAGCTTTAGATCAGCAAAGAATGAGGAAAAACTGGCCAAGACTCCCAGGTTAGACCAGAATTCATTTTTGTTCATAGTTATGTGCACTCTATCTGTAAACAGTAACCTCCTGTGCTTATATCACTGCAGACTGTTAGCTGCCTTTAAATTGCCCAATAAGCATATGTGTTCCCACATTCTTCTACATTCTACTAGATTTGAAATGAAACTGTGAAGTACATAAAACCCCAAAGACAACCATTAATCTTCTTGGCACTGGAAGCAATAGCTATAGCCAGCGGAGCTCTGAGCTTGCTCAGAGCATTGCGCTTTTTATGCATTTTTCTAAGAAGTTGCTTTGCATCCTGCAAGACTAGATTGTGCAAAACAGAATGAATTATGGATAAAAACAAACAGTAAATCACAAAGGGCACGTTTTAAATTTAAAGGAAATTAAAGTTTGTGTTCTGCAAAATGAAGTGCGTTGTGGGATACACAACGGTTGTCATGTCGAGTATGTAATCTTGGCAGCCACTTGCTCCATCATTGGGGAAATCATCGAGATATTTTAGAGCACATCTCACATAATTGAGTTAAACAATGGCAAAAACATTCTACTTGATGAAATATGCATCTCCTATTTTTATCTTATGGTGGGCATGAAGCAGTTTCCTGTCTGAAGTTCTTTGAAGCACCTAATAGGCTAAAGAGCAGGGAAAGACCACGGATTTAGAAATAAAGTACGGACAAAAAGACAACATGACATTTTGGTTTCCCCCTGGAGTAGAAGGCTGGATATAAATTAACTTCATTTTGGTCGCTGTATTTGATGTTCTAGCAAGCTACCCCAGCCCAGCAGGCACCTGGCACAGGTTAGAGGCATTTGAAAGGATCCCTGGATGCATCCCTCATTTGTTCAGGTTCTAGAAAACTCAGAAGCAGTTTGCAATGGCAAAAATTGAAGCAATCACATTTCTGAGGGTAAAATTTTATTTGAAGATAGCTAAATATCTTTTATGGTCATATAAATTTTTTTCTTTTTTTAATTTTTATTTAGACATTGAGAATCCTGGTAATTCTTGATCTCTGACTGCCATTAATTAATAGATACTCTTCAGAAGTGGATTTTAACATGATTTCTATATCTCACAGCTTCAGCCACAAGGTTTTGGTCAACTACAGCCTAGTGCATGCTATAACAAAATCACTGCCTTGATAAATTTTCCTGTGATTAGATTTAGAGAAAGAATAGTGGAAAGATATGAACAATCCTAATTTTTTTATTCAATTGCCAGGGAAAACAACAGCCTGCATGTGCACAAGGTGGGGCTCTCTCATCACTCACTGTTCTGGCTTTAACATATAAAATTTCCAATGTCAAGATTACAGGTAGGAACATACAGATACTGGTTTATCTTTTTTTGAGTTAAATAATTGCTTCTCTTTTTTGCTGTGAAGCCAAGCTGTCGGGGGTTTTTAAAGAAAATTTTACTTTATTTACTACATCTTAAAAATTTATAAGATGTGGATAATTATTAGAGGCCAAATGTGCTTTTCCCTTAATACAGAAAAACATTAATTCTTCTGCATAAATATAGGAAGCAATTTATTTTTATTTTGTAACATGACATGCAACAAGACAAAGAAATCAGAGTCACAAAATTGGACAAACAACATGAAAATACACTAAATGAGGCAATCTATCAAAATATTTAACTCTCAAATTGACAAAAAATGGAAAAAGACAATATTTTGATATGCTGTTATGCATAGTAAACTTGTTCATATTATAGAATCACAGAATCACTCAGTTGGAAGAGACCTTCAAGATCCTCAAGTCCAATCCATGCCCTAACACCTGAACTATACCATGGCATGAAGTGTCACATCCAGTCTTTTCTTAAACGCATCCTGGGATGGTGACTCCACCACCTCCCCAGGCAGACAATTCCACTTCTTCATTATTCTTTCTGTAAGAAACTTTTCCCTGATATTCAGCTTATATTTCCCTAGGCACAGCTTAACACCTCTGCTTCTGTCAGTTGGTGCCTGGAGAGAGAGACCAACCCCACTTGAGCACAGCCACCTTTCAGGGAGTTGTAGAGAGTGGTGAGGTTACCCCTGAGTCTCCTTTTCTCC
>VRYO01002781.1:15329126-15393813 GCA_009812075.1 Sialia sialis | reverse complement strand
GTGTCATCTGCAAATTTACTAATGAAAGACTCAATACCCTCACGAATGTTGTCAATAAATACACTGAACAGAACTGGCTCCAGCACGGACCTCTGAGTAACACCATTATTTATGTAAGTCAAATTCAAAATACTGAATTTATAAAATAGAAATGATAAGTACAGTAAAGCACAAAAACGAAACTGGACTACTAAATAGAAGGCTGTATCTAAATGAATAATTTATTTGAATATTAGCCAGCTGGTATAGGAAAGTAGCATTTATTTCTAAATTCATCTTGCAATGATTATATTCACACATTACCTCAAGCATTTTACAAAATTCATTTTTGAGAAATAAAACAGATAATTATTCCAGATGTTAGTACTGCCATGTATGTATAGATTACTGTGGCAATTTAATTATTGTTGTTACAATTCAAAACACCATTTTCTATCAAACATGCTTATTGAGAATTTAAATCAGAAAATGGTAGCAGATGAACTAAAAGTGAATTCACTCAATGTGCCAAATTTTTTGTGCTCACAGCAGGCTCACAGCTGTTAATATTTACTCAACAGTTACTACTGCTTTTATCTCCCAAATGAATATTAATAAAACCAAAGATTAACTGTGCATATTTTTGTTGTAAATTACATTTAATCCATGAAATAAAAAATAACATGTATAGAAGGTAACAGCGTCTAAATCACAAAAGCCCAGTCTGGTTTTGTAAAAGCAAAATACGGATTGCAAATTTGACAGATTTGTTTCTTATTTTCTTACGTTGCTAGATCACACAAAATCCCCAGTGTCCAGTGCAATTGCCAGCGTAATCCCCCAGTGCCGTATTACGTAAAGGACAAAGCTGCACTGGAAACCTTGCAACCACTACCAAATCACTCCATTCTGTTTCTTCTCATAATTATGGTCAGGTAATTCCATTGCACTGGTCAATCTACTCTGAGTAAGCAATTGAGACGTGGAGAGAGAAGCACTAGATTAAAGCTGACCTAAAATCTTTGACAAGGCTGAGAACTTAACAAATATGAGCACGTTGGTCTGGAGATTGGAGATCCCAA
This sequence comes from Sialia sialis, assembly GCA_009812075.1. Lineage (NCBI taxonomy): Eukaryota > Metazoa > Chordata > Aves > Passeriformes > Turdidae > Sialia > Sialia sialis. Next base: position 15,392,752 of record VRYO01002781.1, on the reverse strand, counting down.
GTCCCCACACTGTGGTCCTTCCACAGTGTCTGTAAGATGCAGTGCAAATTCCCTTATACCTGATTTGAACAATTGTATTCATTTCCCGGGCAGAGTGTGAATCTTTGCATCTCATTTCTGTTATTTTCTTACTTCAAGGGCTTGATTTTCTGGCACAGCAGATAAATATTGCTGTTATTTAGTAAAACCTGTGAGCTTTTGAAGCTGTTACACAGCTGCAAGGTATAACAGCAAGGACAATTTGCCCTCTGTTTAAATGATCGTGGAATTGCCACATTACAGGAATATCTTGGTAAGTTGACCTTACCTCATCTGGCTTGGTGGTGCATTTCCCTTTCCCTGAACATGGCAAGTTGTCTGAATAGCTTCCCACAGGCATGCAGGTGCTCACTTTCACCACCACAGTCAAGCGTAGAGCCACAATGCACTTGGTAACTGAATCATTCAAAAAACCTTTAAAATAAAAAAAATATTCCGGTTGTATGACAAAATAGGCTGATGCTGTCAATACTCTCCAGCTAGACAAACAAATAAAAACGATTAGAAAAAAACTGTCGACTAAGAACAAAATAACTCATACACATCTCTCTGAATGTAAAGCACAAAAATACGAATTAAAATACAGTTTTGAGACACACCTCATTATATTGATTAAAAAAAAGGAAAGCAGGATTGTGAAACATTTACTTCCAGAGCTCAAACCTATATTTTTTAGGTTTCAAAACTAAATGCTTTTGCCTGCTACTTTTTGAAAAGTTAGAAAATATAATTCTTTAATTTCTTTAATGACAATGAACATTAAAATCAAATTTTGTGGAGAAATATGTTTAAATGAATTCATAAGAGTTACTTTCAGAGCTAAAAAGCACCCAGATTCATTACATTGGTAAAAGACGAAGAATCCCTTCGGCTCTGTTTTTTTATGAAGTTTGCAAGAATATACTTCTACCACTTCACCACTTCAGCATTTCTTCATGTATTTGCAATACAAGTATTAGTGAGTGTCTGATCTGATCTCACTACAAACTGATACAGCAGGTAGAGATTAACTAAATATGGAAATAGGAACACTGGACAACGAACAGGAAGATTCACGAATCTCTGGCTAGCACCTGTAATTGCATGGAATGAAAAAAATTGTGGTTGGTAGCTATTAAAACATACTGGAGCATAACAACACCACTATCACACATATTCCTAACAGATTTATCTGAAAAATAAAAGGACAATAGGAAAGATAAAATGGGGCGCATACACAACCCATGACATATGGGATAAAGTCAGAGCTCAAAATACACAGCGCCTGCTGCTGTACTTCACTCACGCTTGAACTGCCTTGTTCCAGCACACTGATTAGGCTCCTGGACCACAGCCCTTCCATGTGTGGCATCAATTAATTGTTTTGTTTGCGGAGAATAAATAAGCACTGACACAAAAATGTGGGTTTGGTATAGTGTGTGTACTGTATGCAGAATTTATGCATAAAAAAACCACCAGAGATCCTTCCATAGACTGTCTAACTTTGACTTCACTGTCCTCCATGTAGGTAGACTCCAAAGGGTCTAGGACTGTACTACCAGAAGGGAATGTTGAGGCATAGAACTATTCTCCTTTGCTTTAGAAAACACAGAGAGAACAAATTTAAGCAAAAATTGATTTTTTTTTAAAGCAAATATCAGTAATTTTACAAAGAACAATACTAAATAGATGCAGTGTATGACATTGAATGTTTTTTCTTAGATTTTTCACTTCAAATTGCAAAATCCATTTACAGCCGAAACCTCTAGGGAGCTTCAAAGATGCAGTTCAGCTTCTTGCATTATAGAATGTAGAAAGCACAACATTTAGTCAAGAGAAAAAATAGTAAAACAGAATATTTGTAATGAACAGGAACAAATAAAAGTTTCATGAAACAGAATTTGAAGTGAGCTTTCTTTCAGAACAACTGCTAAGTATTATTTACATTTTGCATATGGAAGTGTTAAGCATGACTAACTACAAATTCCACACAAAATCATGTGGAAGACTTCCATTCTTTGGTCTTCATTTTTAGATTTCATTTCTTAAAATGCTGCATTCCTTCAGCTATTAGCTGTCTATGATCCCTAAACCCTACCTTCAAACAGGAAAATCTCATGTCCTACATAGACGTCATTGGCTTGAGTACAGCCTCTATGCGTTAGCTGAATATTCTAAAGGATCAGATTAAATAAATAAATAAATAAATAAACAACAACAAAAAACACATGTATTGGGTATAGTTCCAAATGCCTAATGGTCTGTTTTGGCTAGTGAAGATTATTGTAATCTGATGACCTCTTCAAAGCAAGCCAATTTATTCTGGCCTCAATACATACCCCATTTTTGCCCATCTGTTCAAAGATGCAGCCAGAATTTTTCTTTAACAATTGAATGCAATTGTCACTGGCAGTCATGCAATTATATGTGAATGCTTGGAATGTGGCATTTAGAAAATGTCTTTGGGTTCACATTTCCTTTCTGAAGCAGATTGTTACATATTCTTCAGGACAGTTCCCTAAAGAAATATTAAATCAACCTTCTTTGCAGTTTGAATCTTGTTACTATTTTGGTATCAAAAGCCCTTAGGCAAACCACTGAAAAAATAATTATTCTCTCTGGAATGCTGCACATTTTCTTGCAACTTCTAATTGTCTCATCTAATTTGTAAATACTAGAAAAATACAAACATGGGTATTTATTTTCACTGTATAGAGGTTGCACATAACTTTCTGAGATCTCTAGGTTTTAAGGCTAAAAGAAGCTTGTCTGACCATCTAAATATAACACCCTGCCTAACTCAGGTCACAGCACTTCAATTAATTCCTTCCCCAATTCCCATAACAGCAACTGAACTAGAGTGAGTTTTAAGATCTATTTTTAACTTCTAGATGGGAGAATAATTTCAGAACCATATTTACAGCTACTTTCATCTCAGGTCTGGAGAAAAATATTACAGCAGTTCATACCAAAAAGTAATTTTGTTCAGTTCAACCTTGCTGGCTTTCTAAAGCCAGTTAAAACATAATGGCATCAAAGCATTTTTAGTTGCAGAATTCAGGGTTGAGTTATTTACAGTATTATTACAGAAACAATTCTCAAGCTTAATAAATTATTATGTGATGTGAGTAGCCATTTAGATTGCAGAGGAGGCATTTTCAAGCTTTTTGCACACACATTTTAGAGTCTCAGAAATGCCTGCACAGTTTCCCTGGCAGAATTCATGGTAAAATACACTATAGCTTGTTCCCCCCTGGCAGTTCCACACACATATATCTGGGAGCATAAAGTGTGAGTGCTCCTGTGTCACTCACATCAAGAAAGTTAAGAATGAAGAATAAGGAATAAAGTCAAGCTAAAAGATGACAGTTGTCATCATTATGTCCAAATACTTTCAGAAGATCATATAATGCCATTCAGATTACCAGTACTCAAACATTAATTGAGTGTATGCTTTCTAGACTACACAAACTGATTTACTTCCCTCACAAGCTCCATTTCTGAGCAATACCTTCCTTCTAAGCACAGCAGTGTAAGGTCAGCCTCAGCCACAGTGGACAGTCAAAATAGGGAAGACTGCAGCTAGCAGACCACCAAGGATGTTATCATATTGCACATAATGTTAGTGAAAGGCAAGACACTTCACTAGAAATCATTCACTAACTCTTGGTATGCACCCAACATGCTCTGACACACATCAACACCTTTTGTATTTGGCTCAAGTGCATTTCTCTGTGTTCTATACAGTGTACATATGTGATACAAAGATATTCACCTTTGGTTGAAACAGATTATCCTTTTAGTTCCAGTTCACAGAAGTGTAGATCTTTGAGTTCACCTAAAGGTTTCCTGGATGAGTGAGAATGACTGCCAAGGGGATTGGGCACTCAAAACAAAGCACCAGTCCTCAAGTTTTCAACTTATTTTTAGCCTGGTTTCCCAAGAAAATGAGACAACAGTGGGATGTCTATCAGTTTCCATCTGTTCTCTTTTTCTCTCTCAACACTTTCCCACACCAAAAGCTTTTGGGGTCAGTAGCCAACTTCAACATTTTGCAAAGCAGTGAAGTTCTCAAAGACACAAAGTGCCTACAGCTCCCCTGCACAGAGCAGCCCTGGCACCAAGGGCATTGGTAAGTCAAGATGGTAGGAAAACTAAAAAGGGCCTCAGAATAAGGTGATGTAAATTCTTCACCCCATTCTCCATGTACAGTACAGTCAGCTATTCATTACTTAGAAAATGGGTAACTGAGATACAGTTAAATGTAAGAAAAACATTCATTCCTTCATGATCAAAGCAGCAGTACTTGATGTGCCTGCACTGAATCTTCAGCTCTTGTCATGAAGTAGTAACATAGTGGAGCTATGATACTTCCAGATCAGATTTCAGCTTCTAAAAAAAACACTGCTGTTATCAGATCATACTGAACATCCATTATAAACCTTACTGGTCCAGGATAGAAGCTATGTAAGTACATGTGATAGCTCATGCACAGATGATGGAAAGTCATAGAATTGACCTAAAATGTAAAAGAGGAATTTTCTGTTTGACCACGTCTCCTACCACAAGAGAAAACCTTATTCAGCAAGCTAAACAAGAGTGGTCAAAATGCTCAACCTCTTCTTTTATAGCCACTGAACTTTGCAGACATAAGAATACTTCAAAGAAAGGAACCTAGGAAAGAAAGCTAACTCTATTTTTATTACATAGTCAACAGAATTTATTAAAAACAGGAAAAAAGAAAAAGGAATACCTGAATTTTAGTTATTCCTCCTAAAACATTTGATATCCAAATTTTATCCAAAGATTATTTCATGTATCCTGTGTATCCGTGTATCCTGTGATATAGCTAACATTCAATACCATGAAAATTACTAAGAAAACAGAGGTCTATATTAATCACCACTATGCTTCAGTGCTTTTTTGGATCTAAGCACGACATTGGAAATTTACTTTAACTATATGAACCAATTTCCCTCTGTTATGTCACTGCATATCACAATCTCAAATAGTTTTCCATCTAGCAAATCTAAGCAAGCTTCTCTTGTTCATACAAGTCATATTCAATTCATTTTAGAGACCTAAGAAATTAAAAGGCATAACAAGATGTTCTCGTGATGCACATAATTCTGAAAATTTACCTTTACATGTTGAAGAAGTAGAGGTCTGCTTTTGATTTACAAATGGACAAACATTTACCCCCCTTTCCAAGACACTAATACTCAGGATCTTTAAGGCCTAGCAATCCCCTCAGGACCCTGACCCCAATACTGTTCTACAGAATATGAAAAATGGGTCAGGAATCCTTTCCTGGTTTGCCTCAGGATGATCCTTGTACATAAGAAAATGAGAAGTGAGAAACAGGTAATCAGTGCCATTTGCAATCTTTGATGCAGCACATCAGTGCCATCAGCACCGTACAGAACATCTGAGATCACTCTCTAGCGATGCTGCTAGGCAACACAGCATCTGGGGATACAAAAATACAGCTGCAATAGCAAAATTGCTATTTTGTCCACAAATAGCACTATTTATAGGTGGCACAACTCTCCAAAATTCTATATAGATCAACGTGCTTACTGTGCTTTATTCACAGAAGCCTTGGTCAGATACTGCTTTTGAAAGTAGATCTAGATTCTAATGAGAATCAGCTCAAGACCTGTTTCAATTTTGTAAAATTTTTTTTAACAAGCTCACACGAAACAGCAATTTAAAGAATTTTTCCTGGGGGGTGACTGAAAACCTTCTCATCACATTCATCATCTTCTCCAAATTGCATTCATAGTCACAGTCAGTTTTCAGATGGATATGCTTTCTTCCTTTGCTACCAACAATGAAAACAGCCTGGGCTCCTAAAATCAAGCATACACTTTCTTCTCAGGTGTATCCATTAAAAGGTAAGAATGCTGCTCGAGTTACATCCTCAATAACAATACTACAAATTGACAATGACAGTGTTACACTGGCGTAAGAGAAAGAAAAATTTGGTTGTGAGAAAATTCTTACCAAAACTTTGGGAAGAAACAGCATACAGCTTGCCTTTCAAGCTGGAGCTCAATTTTGCAGGACTGGTAGTAAAAATATATTTATGAACGGAGCAAACCAGTGGAATTCACTTAGCAAAGTCCCACATTCCACCACATTTCCTCTATAATAAATGTCAATTTCTGAATTTCACTGTTACTTAAACAATTAGCCAACTTAACAGCTTGACTGGGGCAAGCCCTATGACAGAATTAGGAAACAGTCAGCTAGCAGGAGTACACTTACAAAGCCACTTGCATTCACCTTACTAAGGAGCTGTGGCAGCAGCTTAATGTGTGACTTCCTCCCACAGCTTCAAGGCCTCTGCTTATGGTCTAAAGTGATGGTGAAAGCCCAGCAAAGGGTGACAAGACTTTCTTCTAAAAGATTTCGTGTATCACAATTTCCCAATATATCTTTATTTGTCAGCATTTCAGCCAAGCTGGCAGAGAGCTATTTTGGGCTCAAATGTAGACCACTAGAATCTCTTGATTCCACCCTTGGCAAATGCAGGTAAGTGTGGTGGAATACAAGTGGCATAGCTGGGACTGCTCTAAGGGGAGCTGCAGAAGATGGGATGGCAGGGTTGGCTAGGATATATCTGCAGTGACTGCTTCAACTGAGAGGCTCTATGAATGGCTACCCTACTTTTAAATACACATTACAGTATGTTACAGTACTAGCTGAACATGTCAAAGCATTTTACAAGCATTATTAAAATGTCTCTCAAACAGGTACACTGCACTTGCCACCAGTTATGCACTGGTGTCTGTATTCCACAGATCAGGTTAAGCAGTCTGTCCAAGATCTCATCAACTTAAAATAAATATCTTGATTGTGAATTGGTCACACAAGTCCTATTTGAAGAATGAAGAATCTTAAAATTAAAGAAAACAACAAAGAGTATTTCACTAAGCATTACAAATTTGAGTAGATAAACCTCCAAAGACTAGAAAGATAACTTCCCATTGTTACTTGCTAGAAATAGTAGTGAATAAAAATGAATTTTGAATAATTTTCTGATTAAAGATTACTCTAAAGAATAAAAATTATTTAGATGCTAACTTAAAACATAATAAAATGTATGAAAATAGTAACTGGTCTGATATTTACATCTACTTACATGTGAGATGAAGTACATGCAACTTGATCATAAAGGATAGGATATTTATTTTATCATACTTATGAAGATACCCTTTCAAATACAGGCCAACAGCATTCCTCAAAACGGTTTGGATTTCAGCTGAATGCTTCATTTCTTTGCCTTACAAGGCCATTTTTTAAAAGAAATCATTGAAATTAACACTTCACTGCACTTTCCTTGCTGTTCACACTTTGCTGCTGCTATTGTTTACCAAAAGGCCATTTTCTGCAAGGTTAGCTCTTGTGCCCGGAACCCCAGGGAAATGTTCAGTTGAGCACAATGCTCAAATCTGCAGACAATAGGGCCCTTCCAGGCAAATTACACACTTTAAAATGAGAACCCTACTAACTAGAGCAGTTGCCACCAACTCCCCCCAGCGAGGCTGCCTTGCACAAAAGGAGCAGAAGAGTCACGCACACGGACAGAGCTTCTGCACATCAGCTGGACACAGGCACAGCCTCAACTCTCCCCACAGCATGTGCAGGGCATGGAGATTTCATTTGGTCCAGAGAGAAAGAGGCTTGAGTCAAATGACTACAATATGCCATGGACTGGGAGCTCACACAGATGCTCAGCTGACACATGGCAACTTGTTAGAGTAACTTGATTACATGGCTTTCAGTGAATTCAATTCACACATCTCCTATTATAAAATAGAATTGTCCTATTTAAATTTTTGCTTAGGTGAAAGCAATTTTGAGATGGGGTAAACTGTTTTCTTTAGACAGAAATGTGTGCATGTTTTACAGGCCTGTAATAACACAAAATCCTATTTCCAGATACAAAAAGTTAGAAAAAAACCAACTTGTTTCAAAATATCTCTCTATGTTATTTATTTTTCCACAGAGTATTTTTACACTGTTTCACTTTGCCTATTCAATAGAGCTGCACCAATATAGTATTGTTGGTGACTTCTCATTAATGCATAATGAGGTCTTGCAGGGAGACTCCTTAATAATCAAAGAACAACAGAAGAGTAAATAACTGCTCAGGGCAGAGTTAGAAAATAAAATACTTAGTTGCATTTGAAAGGCAGGACAGCATTTTGGATTGGAAAATATTACCCTTCCTGACATAGAACCATATGGTTCCCACACTTATTAAAAAGCAGCAGATATGTTGTGCTTCAGAAGCCAAGCATTAATTTTCCTTTCTAAGCCAAAAATCAAGAAGTTTCATGGAATTCAAGCAAGCTGCCTTAGAGGTGTTGGCATTTGAATGGCATCAGTACTCTTCATCTCACCACAAAGATGCTAAAACACCTATTTTCAAGTGAGTTTGTACAGCTACCAATTTTATTTAAGGAAATATTTTTAAAATACTTGATAATTATAGTTTAAAGTAGCTAATTATATTGTATTGATCTTAAAAGGCTGAGCATCTTGGAGAAAACCAGATGACATGCCAAGTAATGTCAACTGACAAGCCTACGTCAGTCTTTGTTTGCTGTGATGAAAATAAGCATCATAATTTAAAGGTTGTGCTGGAGGATTTATTTTCTGTTCAGATAAAAATAGTAATTCATAATAAATGATAAACTTTCTACCTTATTATCTGGAAGGTATTATCTGAGAAATAGCAGTTTTGCTTATAGATGTCTTCCTTTGATTTTATAAGCAGACAATAAGGTGAAAAAGCTAATGCAGCAGTATCTCATGAAAGCTGTTTTTCTAAGCAGCATCTTTCCTTTTAAGCAGCTGCTTAAGTAGCACCATGGAAGTGCTAAATAAAGCACAAAGTCTAAAAGCAAGTACTTTCAAGCTATTTACAAGCATTTTTTTACAATTATATACACATTTTCTATCATATTACCAATGCGGAAATGGAGGCAGCATACTAATGCCCAACTATTTGTTTTATTATTTTTCTGAAAGTGCTCCCATCATTACTGCTTCAGTTCTGGGCACCAGGGCAGAAAAGCAATTTTTCCAGCATTTTATCATGAAAGCTGATAAGAAGATCTTTTTTCAATGGAAATAATATCCTAACAGCCATGATAAAGACCTGAAAACATAATTTCATTTTTTAACGTTGTTAGGGGAAAGAGAGGATACAGGTTGCATGCAAACAGAGTCAGCACTGCCAGCTCCACCTTCTGCATTATGCCCAAAACCTCAAATAAACACTCCTTAAAACTAAGTAATAATCATACAATAATCATATAATATGCAGTTTTGAAACATGCAGTATGAAAAGGAAAATGGTCTGAAGCTGTGTCAGGGAGGTTTAGGTCAGATATTAGGAAAAGATTTATCAATCAGAGGGTGTTTGGACACAGAACAGGCTCACCAGGGCAGTGCTCACAGCACCAAGGCTGTCAGAGTTCAAAAAGTGTTTGGATGATGCTCTGAGGCACAGGGTGGGATCCTTGGGGTTTCTTGTGCAGGGCCAGAAGTTGGATGATCTGGATGGGCCCCTTCCAACTCAGCATGTTTTATGATTCCATCAATTATTACTCAATTTCCAAATTCATTAAAAAGAAGCTATGGTTGTTTTGTGTCCTAGCTGTTAACTGGAGTGTTAAATATGATCTGCTATCTGTACAGCCACACAGGTGTATATACACCAGTTTTCCAAGCAGACTGGAAACTGTGTGAAATTAGACCTGCCTGACTGCCAGTCTGCCACTGGAGCACCTTTGGATATCCCTGAAGCACAGAACTGTTGCCTTGGTAAACAGGTATATTAATTGGGTGCCAGGGTGAATTACCTGATTCATGCAGAAGCAGATGGTGTATAATCACTGTCAAACTTCTAAAATTTGAGCATTAAAAAAAAGAAATATTTCATTGCTTTTATTCTACATTGGGTTTGTTTTTTTCAGTATTTTAACAGCAACCTATGTTCTCAAAATTAATGTTCCAGTTCTCAGTCAGAGCATGATTGCTTGCTTGGATAGAAGAGATGCATGCAACAAATCATAAATTATTTTTGTGGGAGATGCCATACAAACTGAGAATGTCCTTCAAAGCCCTTTAAAGGCCTTTTTTATTTTTTAAGAGAAATGTTAATGCAGCATTTTTTCTCAAGACAGCTATTATATAATCAATTCAGTAAATCTTCTGCATTTGCAACAATCTTGTATAGAAAAAATATATATATATATATTCCAGAATCCATTACATTATTTCCTGAAAGAGAGAAGTGCACAATGCTGGGTAGATTAGATTTCCCCCAAAACACGTAAGAAGCAGCACTTTCAACTCATCCCAGAGATTCTTAGCTGTAAGCTATTAGCATTCATGAGAACTTCTGAAAGATTCCTCCACCAACTCATGGTGCATCAGGGAACTCTTATCTCACTTCTTCAGACTTGTAAAATGTATTTCATCTGATTTCAATTTTTCAAGATATATCGCAATGAAGAATAGGGATGTGACTCTAACAATGTAAATTTTGCAGTTAATTCATTTTCAAATGTTCTAGCACCATTACTGCTAGCAGGAATAGATGAAGATCCAGAAATAAAACAAATACTGATGAGACTTATGATTTTACAAGTATAATAAATAGTTTATGCAGGAATCACTCATTAACCTCAAAGAACATTGGGACAGAGTACGAATCTATAAGTCTAATTAATGGAAAGCCTGCGTTTTACTTCAATAATGTTTTAGGACAGAGTAAGAATCTATAAGTCTAATTAATGGAAAGCCTGCCTTTTATTTCAATGTTTTTAATGCTGAACCCTTAATTTCCATCTCTTATTTAAAAGAACTATTAAATCCCTCCTTCCCTTTCTCACTATCTCTTTGGCCAATCTTGCTGCCGACCCATAGCACTCCACAGAACAGATACTAAAAACACTTCCTGCTCAGAAATGCCCTTGATTAAATGCCTTTTTTAAAATCTTGATTTCAAAAGACATTTTTGCTGCAAACTGCGATTAGAGAGGAACAGCTCACCGGGCTTGTCCTCCAGACCAACCACATGTGTCTAGCAGTAACGTGACATTGAAAGCCACCAGCACCTTGGCATGGGCCATGTGCTCCATCCACCTCCTAATCCACACAGCTCACTTCAAAGCCTGAACCATACTGGGGTTTCTTCCCACTGGCTAATAGGTACACACTCTAATAAAACATAAATTAATTTAGAAGACTGGCACAAGTGTAGTATGCAAAGTCTCACAGACAAACTCTTTTAAAAATCCTCTGAGCAAAGCATGGAAGGAAAGTGTTACAGAATGTCCAAGGCAGTCTTCTGCTGGCCACAGCCGGGTAAATGCTGGAATTAAAGCACGCAATCATGCTGCATAAGCACAGCCCATCGCTGTCCCTGCACTGCCAGAGCCTGTTTGCAGATCAGCAGCCATTTGATAAACCCATCACAGAACAGAGTGCTCTTTTTGGGTGAGCTGTGCTACCCTCTCCCCTTCCTTCTCACACGCTGCAGGTGCTGTCTCTGGGGTGACAGCAGCTATTTTTAGGTCTCAGAAACAGCATTCTTCCCAACCTCTAGACACTGTGCCCCGAACCACATGATCAGCAAATCAGCACATTACTGCTGACTTCTTAGTCTTTTCAATCTTGTATAAACAACTTTAAACTTGTGTCACCACAAGGTAACACAAAACAAATAATATTTCCCCAAATGTTTTATCTTTCACATAAATAATTTACTCAGAAGGATTTGCAAGAGACAAAGTACCTTGCTGAGTAACTGAACTTGGAAGGAACACAGTGAGAAATTACTCAAAAAGGATGTAGATCAAAAAGGGACACATACAAAAAAAAAAAAGTAAAAAAAAACCCCACTCAGATCTTCCTCATTTTTCCTTTACAGTTCTAATTAGAAATTTTTTACAAGATTAAAAAAAAAGCCCTTGTACCACCAATTAAGAGAAGAAACCTTTAAAATCACATTTGAATAAAGAGAAAAAGAGTGGGAGAAGGAGGAATTAAATATGAAGTAAATGCATCGACTGCCATGGTCCACAGCCTCACTGTGTGACTCTGCTTAAAGAAGCCTACAGCACCTTGTGGCCTTCTCGTATCATTCTATCTTTAATATCATCAATAAAAGCACTGGCAACATTATTGCTTTTTTCATATAAAATCACCCACTTTTATTTATTGTACTTTTCCTGTCTATCAAGAAACATGGAAATTTGTCTGTAAGAAAAACTTTATTCAAGTGACTTATTGAAAGCTGAATTATTAAAAAACTTGTGAGACATGTTGAATTGACAGACCTGTTCCACACATCTTGATCAAATCTGAAGTAAAGATCAAGTTATTTTTCTATAAGCCTTGGCAGAATTATGGATTTCATTTGAGTGAAGATAAAATTCATTTTCACACCAAATAACTGAGTTACATTTTAAGTTTTAGTCCCAAGACTTACACTTCATTGGATAAAAACTGATGATGGGAAGTAAGCAGAATATTTCCATATAACTGAGAAGGAAATTCAGAGGCTCTTTCTTAAAGTAAAAAAATCATGCCTTAGTTTCAGCAGCTGGAAAATTATACACAGAATTTTAATATCAGGAAATTAAAAAAAAAAAAAAAAAAAAAAAAAGAAAGTATCGAAAACCACATGGAAATAAAGTAAGAGGTCTCAGAATACTTGAAATAAACAATTTTTATGAACTCAACCTCATGTTACATTCATCTAGGAAAAGGTGCATTTTTACCTTATGTTACCCAGCAGACAATAAAAAATTCAAAGTAAGAATCCCAGGGACAGAAATTCAGCTATAGAGATGAGTAGAACAAGACAAACACAATATGTATTTTAGTTTTCTAAATTAATAGTCTGTGTTGTGCGGCTTGTACAGTGAACTGGAGCCTTCACAGAGCAACTTGGGCCCTCTGCTTAGGAGCTTAGACCATGCTGTGCCTTTAGGCATTTTCACCACTGCATAAAAGCTACCAATTATCCTGTCCCCAGGACACTTTTATCATACATTAACTACCAAAAAGCAAATGCAAAAAATTATTTCAGAGACATGAGAGGATGGCTTTATCTCTGACAAATTAAATGCAAAACAAGATTAAAAGGAAAAAAGAGAATCTGAAACTAAGCATCTTAGAAGGAATAATAATATTAAAAGAAATAAAGTGGAAAATTATTTGAAGGAAATAAACATCACTAAAAGAAACCACTGATGATAAGAATTAAATTATAGTACTAACAACCTTTGAGCAGTATCTTTGGAAAGTGAGAGCTGAAAAAGGAGAGAACAAGGTACTACTCCTGTATTTGGTGATTTTTTTGTATTAGCTACACTCTTGGAATTTTTCCAAGTTTTTCTACATCAGAATGTTCTTAATTTTACATTTATTAGCATGGTAAGTTTTCAAATAATAATTCTAGCAGCTTATAGTTCCTTTAAAAATATACAGCATTTCAAGCAGATAACAATAAGTGCTGTTATTACAATGACTTTGGCTTCATGTCATTGTTATAATACAACATCTGCCCAGAAATCTCAATTTAATTAAGTCTATTGTGTCTATGCATAAATATAGCATTAAATCTGTGTTATTTCCCATACCCTTAAAAATAATATATCAGGCTATTTTATTATACTACTTCCACAAAGATGCTTAACATTTAATTGCCAAGTGAAGCAAATAGTGTATTTCTAAGGTTCCATAGCCACAGAGACAACACTAGAAGATAAAAAAGTAGTGCAATTAAACACTGTTAAAATATAATGGGAAATCTGATCTTGAAATATATTTTTTTCAATTTTCCTGTCTACAGGCTTAAGCTTCTTCACAAAGCATCCCTTGACCTAATATCTGACAAAGAAACACCTCAAGCATTTAATTATATACTGCAGCATTTGCAAAAAGCTTATTAAAAGACAGCATATAAAATAACTAGCATAATCTCAAGGTATCAGACAAAAATGACTGTGTGGATTTTAAAGTGAATGGTGCCAACTATGTAAGAATTTAGTGTAGCTCTTGTCTGGTTTGAATGAACCAGTGTCTGAAACATGGTCTCAATATCCATCAGGATCTTTCAGCACTTAAAGGAATTAATGCTTTGTTCCTCTAAATGCTGAGTAAAGCATCAGCTGTCACCTAGAGGTGATGGACAGAAAGTCAACATGTTACTCACCAATAAAGTAGTTGTTTCCTAATGCAAGCATTTCTTCAGAAAGCACAAGTCCACCCAGTGCCTGGAGAAGAGTGACACTTCTGCCATCAATAAGTGAACACTGTTTAAATCCAGTGCTTGTGACCTTCCATAGCAGGATGAGAGAAGCAGTAGCATCTTGCCTTATTCTAAGAAAAGAAATTGTGAGAATATTTAGACTGAGAGAAATCAGTGTAATTAGGAAGTACATCACTGTAGAACTGAACCTGAACAAAGATGGGAAACTGAAATCTAGCTAGTATGGAATTAGGAAAAATCCTGAATGTCGTCAGCATGTCTGCAAAACTTAAAATGGCTTCAATTGTAAGATTTGCATAACAGTTTATGTAATAGCAGACTAAATCATACAGAATTCCAATTTCCAGTACTTGAAGGTCACCATTTTAATGCCCAAGAAGAGTTTTAGATAAATACCACATCATAGTAAAGTAAATCCTTATAAATGATCCTTATACAGTCTTTGCATTTATGCCTTTTTGAGTACTACCTCCATCCTACAGTGCCATCATTTCTGCAGCTGAAGTACATCCAGCCCTGTTGTTTCTGAAGAACATTCAATGTTCACTCAATACCAGGAGACAGATCCTGGTAGAAATCCTCATTTGTTTGACACACCAGATCGAAGATTCAGGACAGATTATTCTTGTAAATCAAATGAGTCATGTAATGCTCCCAAGGTCACTGAGCCCATGGTGCCTTCCTGAATATTGACAGATTGGATATAAAGTCTACTACTGCATCCACACTGTCAGCTCCATTAGGGAGCTACATTATGCCAGTCTTCATACTCACAGGGCACTTTTTTTTCCTACTCACCTCCATAAAGAAACAATATCTCATATTTCTGGTAAGGTCCCAAGTATTTGCATTAATTTCCTATGAAGGAATCCCAAATGAGTTTGAGCAATCCTCCAAAAATGCAAACACTACCGCATCCAACAGCCAAATACTGATAATTCTCTCCTGCTGAAAACAGACCTCCAAAAACCTAGAGATGAAGCTCTGTTCCCAATTTCCTATACTGAAATTGTTTCAGTCCTGCTAAAAACACAAGGTAGTTTATCCCTGGTCACTTGTTATTTGATTTCAAAACAAGAGAAGCAAAGTTTTGTAATCGAGTGTAACAGAAGTTAAAAAAAGGTTGCAACTAGGCATCATAAGAAGCAAATTTTTTTACAGTATTTGCACCCTCTTTAAGAGGAACACCAATTGCTACTCCAAAAACTGTTTCACTTTTAGAACAGGATAGCAACTTCTTTCATGGGTCTCATATGACAATCAAAACAAAATCAACTTATTGACCTGAAATTATTTTCCTTTCACAGATAGCCATTGAATCAGGTAAGTACGTAACCTGGGCACTTAAAATGGTAAATGAAACGAAATAAAAATCAATCTTGACTTGCACTAATATACCCAGGTATAAAACTCTACTCAATATATACAGTGTAAAAATGATCAAAACTGACGGGGTACTCTGCAACCTCCTTTAAAACAGGGTTTCTCCATCAAGGCTCTTAAATAGAAGTTCAGGGTCCACAAATGCCTGCTTTTTCCTGACTGCAAGAAAAGACACTTGTGTGCTTTCAGACTCCAGCCAGCCAGGGCATCCACACTCCCAGATCTCTTCCTGGCTTAGGCTAAAGGCTCATGAATGAGCACAATTCAAGCCCGTGGGAAGGGCGGAATGGCCCCCACGTTTAACAGTTACTGCTCCGAACTGTCTGCAGCTTGTCTGCTCACATCACTTGGTTTTTTCCTGTGAGCATGGCCTTTTTTAACAGAAACATAGAATTCTGAAAGATAAGATGACAGTATGAGAAAAGTAGGCTATTTTGGGAAAATGTAAGTCAAAAATTGCAGCAAAGCTGTGAGCCAGAGAACTACGTTGGCAGATTTTTTTTTTTAATAAAATTTCCAATAGGAAAATGCCTCAGCTCAGCTGACAGAATCAGATCTTTCTAGGAAATCAGGTTCTGTTAATTAAATGTAATAAAACAAGTATTTGATCCAAAAAGCATTTTGAAAACTGAGTAACGGAATAAGTTAAAATTTTTTTATAAACGTGTTTTTTAGGACATACACAAAGTTTTGACAGCTGATGATGACTCCCAAAGCAATAACCCAGAAATCAAATAAAAATGCACAATATACATGCATTTAGATAGTCAACAATAACACTTTCTACCCGCAAATTCATCTTGAGATTAAAGGGGGGGGAAATTGTTCACTGTGCAAAGTAGAAAAGAAATGTTATATCTTTTCCGAACTGACATCTTCAACACATCTGCCCTAATTTCTAATGTATTGTGATAGCCCAGAGACAGCTTACATGCTTACATCTTCTAAAACATTAAATATGTGGGAGGAATTATGCCAAGCAAAGAGCTGTCATGGCTCTGCTACACGCTTGAAGTCGGTATGAATTCTCTCATAGCCTTTTAGTCATTTGACAAATTTGCCTATCTGAAAAACTATTGTCTAAAACATCCAGTCAAATGAAAACAAAAATGCTTTTGTATTTCATCACATATAAGAATATTCTCACTTTATTGATGTATTCTGTGGAACTTCAAAGGAGATAAGCCGACCTCCAGCAGAAGTATTGGAACTCGCATTTCCACAAGCCACATCTGGGGTTATCTGAAAATAAAAATAGCTTTATTTAACAATAAACCATAAAATCTGACCAAATAAAACTTGAAAGATTTTTTTTTTTTTTTACAAATGTCACTAATAGTCCACAGTCATCTCCTAAAAGTCTTCAGGAATATTCACTGAAACCTTTATGCTGCCAACAAAAGTGCTGAAAATTCACAAAACTGTCCTTTCAGGGCTTGATTTTAACAAAAAACTCTGGCACAAAAGTGTGAACTTCAAAAGGCATCTTCCTTTAAAAGTGAACATATTTAGAAAAAGATGAATAGTTTTTTGGTCTTTTAGAACAATAAATTATGCTCTAACATTTGCTACATCCAAGAAATAGTGCATCATTAATTTATGCAATACTGAAGGATTTATAGTAACAAATACAGACATTGCCTTTCTACTATACTGAAATATGTTTTTTTCCAAACACGGGTTTCCTTTAAAAACACTCTCCCACTTGCCCATTACTATTCTTTCCAAGTGAAAAATGCTTGGACAAACAGTGCTTTCAGATGGAAAGAAAATGATGATCACAGTGAGAGCGAAAGGATGTGTTTGCCAAATCTAGGGATGGCTACTGGCACAGAAATCAGTTACTACATTAACTAGATTCCAGACACCATACAAGGTGCCATGCAATACAGGAATCACAGAAGCTCCTTAATTATTCAGATCTTCAGAAGATGTCATTTCCTAAAGACAGTTTGAAAATTATTAGTGTTTCCAAGGGTATATTTATTTCAAATAAGTACTACTTTATGTGGCATAATT
Organism: Sialia sialis; assembly: GCA_009812075.1. Classification (NCBI taxonomy): domain Eukaryota; kingdom Metazoa; phylum Chordata; class Aves; order Passeriformes; family Turdidae; genus Sialia; species Sialia sialis. The sequence goes on along the minus strand of VRYO01002781.1, from coordinate 15,375,030 downwards.
GATTTATCACTTAATATAATCAGAAGTTTTAAATAACTTTTCATTTATCTTCATCAATTTGCCTATGAAATGTCACACTGGAAAAAACCCAAAAAAACAGTTTAATCTTCAAATTTCCAGGCAGTTTGCAATGCTATTCTTTCAGCCATAGAGAATGTTTGCAAACTTCTTACATCAACCTTAGAGAAAATGCAAAAAATGCAACCTGACACACTTCCATGAATTAATCTTACATCAAAGCAAAAGCCAGAATAAAATTTTTAACTTAAAATACAATACAATGTTTAAATTCACATTTAAACATTACATGAATGAAATGAAACACACGGAAATACACAAACAACAGAAGTCCGGAATACGATGCAAGTAATAATTTTTTAGGACATTTAGAGTTTATCTTGACTCTGGCAAGAAAAATATTCAGTATTCACATTTCCCAAGTGAATGATTTCCCAGTGTATAGATCACTCAACTCACTGTTTAATCCCCTGGTGTATATAATGTGAATACATACAGTTCATGAAAATAAAGTGAGATGCAATTTTATTGTATTTGTTCAAATGAATTTTGAAAAATGATAATATATCCATTAAAATTTTTAAATCTCAGAAGTCAAAAGTATGGACCTAACAGTCAAAACACAATGCATCCAAAATTAGTTTGGCTGACACTCTTCCTTTTGTATTTGCCAACATTTCAACTTTATTTTCCTTGAGAATCTGCATGCCTACTGGAACAAAGGGAGAAAATAAGTAAGTATCTCTATTCTCATGCAGTCATTTACAACATCTAAAATACACTCATTTTTATAGCATTTCTATAGTTTTAAAATTTCATGCACCTATTCTCTTGGAACATGGGGGGAACTGTAATTTAAATATTTAATTTACCTTAGTATTTAATATTACAAGTTTTTAAAGTAAGAGGTATTGGTGTCTTTGCAACTAGAATAAAAGAATCATAGAAGCAAGATCTGAACAAAGTGGCTGCAGAACAATGAGATTTAACTTTCACAAAATGGGAAAAAGCCCAACCACACAGAAAAATATTACTTCAGTTTGCAAACAGATCAAATTTAGGATTACTCAGCAGGAAAATCCCACATAGGAAATATTGCAAAGATAATTAGAAGAGTGAAGTCAAAATGCATGATTTTGACTCCTCTATTAGGAGATCTGTAATGTTCAATGTATTCTCTACGAACTCTATTTGTAATTGGCCCTGACTTCCTGCTCTAAGAATCTGGTAAAATAACCATCTAAACCAGTAGGATGCCAAATCCACGATTTTACAACAACTGAAATTTGAAATTTTTATGTATGAATGACCCTGATATCTGGATCAGACAAAAAACATTGGAAGAAGTAGTGACTCTCATAAGGAAAAAAATGGTCTCAGCAGTGTCCTATTTCAGTCAAGTACTATGGAGACAAAAAATGACAGCTTTGACACCTGAATTAAGAAACAAATTGCAGTTTTTTCGCAGCTGTGAGAAATTTTTATAAAGATTTTTAAGTGTGTCTCTTTCATGTCTTAACTGCGCACTACAAAACTGAATTACTGAAGAATGAGGGCAAAGACAACCAATATATTACAACAATAAAGACTCTCAGAAGATGAAAATAATCTGCAATTTTCACTGTTCAAAAAAAAAAAAAAAGGCTGCTTGGGAGGAGATATTTAAAACTGAAGTCACTGGAAAATATATTTTAATGATTTTCAGAGGACAAAACAAATATCATTTCTAGTCTGAAGTTAAAACACAGAGTAGGTATCTAATGTAATTTAAAGACAATCAAAAAACCATAACATAATGCAATGACATCCAACACCTCCTGAAACATTTAATAGTACAGAAATGTCAGGACAGCGAGAAGGTTCTTGGGGAACAGACTTTAAAACATTTGCACAAATGATGCAGCTACTCTAAAAATAATCACCAAAGAAAACAAAACCTTCATGCAACCTCCATAGGCTAAAGTATGTTTAGGGGCTGATTGCTAAGATAAGCTCCTGTGTCAACAGAGTACACATCCAAGACTGTTCTTTAATGAGTTTTAAATTATTAAATATCAGATTGTTCACAGTAAATGCAGAATTCCTCTTTACATTAATTTTCCATAAGTTTGCATCTAAATAATGACATTTTTCTTAAAATGTAATGTAATATATAAACATCATATTTCTGCTTCAAATACATTTAGACTTTACATAGGTAAAAGAGCAGCATCATTTGAGAAAGCAAGAATGAAGTCTTGCGTTCTTACTCCTAAAATCTCTACCTAGACCTTAACAAGAGAGCCGTGATTTTGTTAGATGTCCTTACCAGGGCATGGCAGTGGTATAGAAGAGACTGCAAAGAAAATCAAGGCTGGCACCTAAGAGAGCAACAGACTATTCTTCCATATTACAACTTTTCTGAAGAAATTAAATAGCATGAGTTAGACACTCTCCTGCCTTACAAATCTGGAATAATGAGATATACACATAATTCAACAAGTGCTGAAATACATACATAAATCCCAAGGCAATATTTTTACATGAGTGAGTGCCTTTATTACTTTTCTAAGTGTACTAGACTTTAATTCAATAAGGCTAAGAAGAGGAGCATACAGACTAAGTCTACATCTATGCAACCTCTCAGTGCTGAAATTAGTTCTCTGAAGGTAGCTATTGTATATGAAATTTCATTGTAGATTTCTTGAAAAGTTGAGCAGACTTTTGTAACTTGAATTTGTAATTCTTCAAGGCCTTATCAACATGAGCAGACTAATCCTGACAGTGCAAAATCCAGGCATTCTGCTGCCGTGACGCGTTTGCACTTCTTTTGTATCTCAACCCCAAATTCATAGAATGGCAAAAGGATTTTACTTCTTACAAAATATGCCTTACTTTCCTCAAATTTAAAAGTGGTCTGTAAGTGGAATGGCCAAATGCATACAAGCCATAGAAAGTCCTTGCTACCCTATTAACAAAAACAAGAGTTTTCAGTTCCAAACAGTGGAGGAGGTTGTTCAGGTACCTTGTGGACTCCATCCTTGCAATTATTTAAGTCTCAGCTGAATAAAGTCCTGAGCAACCTGGTCTAGCTAACCCTGCGTGGACCAAGGGTTTGGACTAGAAAAAATCCAGAGAACCTCATCGACACTGTGATGCTGTCAGTGCAAACTCACCCCATGAGCCAATTGCCTTTTAAGTCCTTCCTGCTAATTGCCGTTATAACTTCAGTGACACCACAGTTTTCACTACACCCCACTCCAGTATACAGTGAAAGTGCTTCTTTTGAAAATATCTCCAAATGGAACACAAATAAGTGCGCGTGCACGTGCGTGCAGACTCAGGCACACACAGATACTGTCACTCAGGTATTTTCCTCCTGTTCTGAGAATGTTCTCTTAGGTTAATATCTTGTTTTTCCATCTCAAAAAGCTGTTCTCTTGTTTTTACCTCCTAGTGGGGCAACAGACAGTTCTGTGTGGTCTTGCAGCCAGAGCAAACCAGGGCAAATTAGTCTGTAATTAAACAGAATATATGAGCACACACATAATTCTTGAACTGAATAAATAGATGGATACAAACTCACCAATCAATCAGCAATCCTATAGCAATGATCAGTGCTTAAAAGTAAAATACCTCAAACTAACATTTTAAACGTACTTGAAAAGACAATATGTTAAGGAAGAATTGAGAAAATCAGTTTTTGAGAAAAGGTGGGTTGTGTTTTGGGGTGGTGCTCCACGAAAACTTGGATGGTCATTAAGAAAGCACCTTTCAGTTCTGCAATAGGATAGAAACTGTCATGACAAATGGAGTATGAGGAATGGTCTTGTAAATGACAGCTCTTTCAGATTTTTTCCAAGGGATATAATATTAAATTTCAGTTCAATAAAGTTAATTTAATAATGTGCATTTTTTTTTCCTGAACATGTAACTGCTTTTCTGTCAGAATAGGGACTGCAGGATTTATTCTCTTCTGACCCTCTAAGTGTCACAGGAGGTATCCCTTATTTTCTAATAAATATAACAGGTTTGGCAGTCTTCCTTATGCGGGGGAAAATAATATGGGAAAGAAATAAAACACATTAGATTCTAACTATAGATCTTGAACAGCTTTTGGCAAATAAAAAATGAAAAGAGAAGAAAATAAAAGGCAACAGCATAGAACCATAAGAGAGGGATCTAGTACTATCTACTTATTGTCAAGATGTCAACCAACAAAGCAGGATCATTTCTAGGACAGAAATTGAACTCAGAACAAAATTCTAAAAGAAAATTTAAAAATTAAAAAAAAGGCAGTTCCAGTACCCTTGCCCTTGCCCTGTAGCACAGAAAAACTACTGCTTTTGAAAAATCCAGTGTCATTTAGCTTAACCTCCACATCGCTGCACTTATTTCTTTTCAGATGGGACAATGCTTGAAAGAAAACCAGAAACAGAAAGAAAATCAAGGTTTACTTCTAATGGGAGAAGAAAGCAGAAGTGCTTAGAGTAGGAATATTGCCCCTCTGGAGAACACCAGGGGGAGACTGACAGCCTGCATCCAAGAGCAGCATCAGATGAAGAAGGCTTACCAGTTATTGTAGCACCAAAACCTGGTGTAAGGAAGGCTGCACATCCACCCAGTGAATTCTCTTGCTGGCAGTCTTTGTTTCTTTGCTCATCTGAGCAAGAGTCACTCTGTAGAGTCACTCTGGATCCAAGAGGATCCAGTGCATTCCAATGCAAGCCAATCCTCCAGATAACATTAATAAAACTGTTTTTCTGTCACAGACAGATGCATCAGCAGGCACAGGAGGCTCTCTTACACAGTGACAGATAAATTACTTAGATGATCATATTAGCAAGCTGCCTTCCTGTCTCAAGCCATCCACCAAACTCACTGTCAGGTTCATAAAATGTGACATTCAGTCTGTACTGGTTTTGGTTGGGATGGAGTTAATTTTCTTCACAATAGCTTGCATGGTGCTGTTTTTTGGACTTGTGATGAACACAGGATTGATAACAGGATTATTTGTTATCACTGAAGTGAACACACAGCATTGAGGCCTTTTCTCTTTCTCAGAGTGCCCCACCACCATGTAAGCTGGGGGTGCTGAGGGAGCACAGTGGGACAGCTGATCCCGACTGACCAAAGGGAAATCCCACACCACAGGAGCTCATGTTCAGCAGTAAAACCGGGGCTGGGGGGGTAGAAGTCGGCCAGAGACTGGCTGAGCATCGTTACTTGGTGGCTTTTTGCATTACCTGTTTTGTTCAGGTTTTTCCTTTGTTGTTTTCTGTTTCTCTGTTTTTAAATTATTGAACTCTCTTCATCTCACCATGAGTCTTCCCACTTTTACTCTTCCAGTTCTCTCCCCCATCTCACTGGATGGGGCAGTGAGCAAGTGGCTGTGTGAGGCTTAGCTGCCTATGCTCTGCTTAGATCACAGCCCAGCCATTCAATAAAGATTATTTCTGTGAACAATTAATAGTCATTTATATTCTAGAGTGTATGGAGCTGTTCTGACAAGAGAGGTAAACACTGCGTAAACAAGTTCATTGAGCAAAAATTCCGAATAGTCAAATCTTTGCATGCAGTGTATGAGCTCAGGTCACTGGAGGATAAGCTGGGACATAAACTTCAACCTAAGACTGTCAAGTCAGCTATAGATATTTCTGCACCAAAACACTGAAAGGCAGTAAACACATCAGATTTTTTTATTCCCCCTCTTTTTTCCTCATACTCTCTAAGACTTAAAAACAGGATGATTCCTGAAGTAGTAATTCAATGAATCCAGATACTTCTCAAAAACAGCTCTGAATAACCAAAAATCCTGAGTCTACTCAATAATATAGCTTCAGAAGAGAAGACCTTCAATAACATGATGTAATTGTAGTCACTAGAATTTCTGTCTTATAGAGCTTTGCTTTTAGGAACCTAGTATTTATGACTATCTATTAAACATGATTTCATAATGGAACATAATAAACTGAAGTTTGTATGAAATTCACATAAGTTTTGTTTAAGCATATTGAGCTTTTAGAGACATTTAGGGTTTTATTTAGAAAATAAATATAATAAAAAGTAGCACCTATCCAGAGATGCTTACATCATATTGTCCATGAAAATGGTGTTTGTATATAAACTAAAGGTTCCATAAACTAATATTGTAGAGGACAGAGTTGGTGAAGTTACAGATTTATCCTAGAAGAAAGCTAGTATTATTCTAAATATTATTCTAATATTATACCAAAATCTTTGTTTCCTTCATTCTCCTTATGTGTCACTAGAATATCTTTTTGTCAGAGCAAAATAAAAATTATAGAGATATGCAAAACAAATCTTATATACAGTTAGAAGAGCTGTCGTAATTCAAACCAAAATTACACACATTCCAACACTTCGACAGCAGGCCTAAGAGGGAATGCCAAGAAAATGAGGTAAAAAAAAAAAAGCAAGCATATACACTCGGACCTTCAACCATTTCCATGTCAAAGATTTTCCTAAGATGTCATTTCTACGGATCAAGTTTCTATTCTGTATTTTACCAATGTCAAGCAGATCTTTCCTCTGCTTTTGTTCAGATACTGTTCTGTTCCTCCTTCTGCACCCATACCATACTTAGACAAAAACATGCACAAATGTTTAGCAACACAAAGTAGTCAAGATTTAAAGGTTCCTGTTACAAGAATATGCTTTAGGAATAATTCTGCCATTGCTGTAGAGCAGGAACACTCTCTTCTAGGATTTTACACCTGATTCAGCCACACTCCTTGTAAAGGTTTGCAATTTACTAAGGACACACATAAAACAAATGCTGTCCCCACTGCAAGGGGAATTAGAAGTTTATTGTAGCCTCTAATCATTAGTTCCAAACCCTTGAATCTGAGCACAAAATTGCAGTATAAATAGAAGGTTAGACTAGGACTCATGTGCTCAGCATTCTAATTTCTGGCTGCACACCTGGCAAATCACTTAACTGCTCTGTGCTCCAGCATCTCAGTCTGTAAAATGGGAATAATACAGCTGATTTCCTCTGAAAAGAATTTCAGGTCTATTATTAAAAGCTGTATGTAAGAGTATGGTAATGCTATTCTTATGGTTGATTTTGTACACTGAAACCTTTGTTAAATTCATTAATTGAGTAGGATTAAAGAGATGGTTTCTTTTTCCCTTCATTACTGTCTAATCAATATCTCTTATACCCTGTAATACAAAAGGTGATTGGACTGGGGAAACGTGGTTGGTTAGTCAGATCTCTCTTGCAAGGTGAGCCGGTTGCCTCAAGAAGGAAAAAGAATTATCTTTCAACAGATGAGCACAAAGATAAATTTGTATTATACTAAAGAAAATCAACTGAGAGAAAATATTCTTGCTTATGATTTATGATTTTATTCCTTAATCTGCATATCAATAAAAATTAATTTCTTATATGAAGACCACTCTAAGAAATTAAACTGCATCCAGCGACTTCTGTACGTTACCTACTGCTCCTGACACTATTGAGAGAGTTCATTCCAGTAAGCAGTGCTAAATGTATCCCTGGTACCCAAGAAATAGGACAAACCTGTCCAGCTCAGACCATCAGGCCTCTCCTAGACAGCTTACTTCTCTCAGGTGTTCATTCTTTGTGTTCCCAAAACTTCCCAGAAAAGCTTCCATGGAAACTTCATCTTTGCAAGACAATGAAAGCTTTTACTTGAAAAGAGTCTGGCAAAATTTCTCTCTGAAACAAAAGGGTCTGAAGAACATTAAATCACTTCCAGTATCAGTATAGAATAATTTGGAAAACAGACTGTCTTGGAAGATTTATAGAAAAACAAACAACAACATAATATCAGTATTTGTTTTTCTCTGAATTTCAGCAAAGATCAAACCAGTACACTTTTGCAATATAAAACCTACAGCTACTTTATTCTCTTCATTTTAAGAGAGTGAAGAAGGATCAAGTTTTGCCGTGTTCTTACAGCTATGAGGAAAGGTACTGTTTTTGTTATTAACACATTTTACTTTTGAAACATCCACCAAAGAGGCTTTGGAACACAGACCTTCAGGCAAATGAGCTCTCCTGAGTTAATATAGATCAATGTCTTGAATCAGCAACTGAAATCTCTTTGTTTCAGATAATCATCTCTGGTGCTGTGACTTCCAAAGAGCAAGGTAGAAGGTTATTATGCCACACTGGAGAGCTTGTCAAAAATACAAGACCTATCACAGAATATTAAAACATATCAAAACAAGCAATTTTTTAATAGGATAGCAAGTAATTTCCATGCCAGTGTTAATCATGCAAGAGCAACTGATAACCTATCTGTATTTCTCAGGTAACAGATGACGTGCAGAAAGGTGAACTTCAGCTATTGAAATACCCGCTAATAAATTATCGGTTTGACTGAAATTCTTACTGAATCTACCTAAAGTGCAAACCAGGCAGAAGTGTTCCTTATACAACACCATACCACAGATTGAAGAAGACACACCAGGGATATCTGGTACAGGGAAGAGCATGCCCTTAATTTATCAGGACATATGGACCACCCATGCAGAGATGAGACTGCTTTTAAACTAAGTAATAAGAGCAGACCATTGTTTGTTTTTGCTTCAGTGCCCTCTCCAAATTCCATCCTTGGTGCCCGACATATGTTCTACTGTGAAACAATAGATATGGGAGATGCAATTCCAGGAAATAAAGCTTTATGCTCCAGACATTGCCTACCAGCACTCCCTCTGAAATGGAATACAGCCCTACAAATGCTTACACCTCAGCTAAAATTAGAGAGTCAAAACACACCAAACACACATTTTACATAGGCTGAATCTACTTTCAGAAAATTGATTTAATAAATTTTACAGTGGAAACATCAACAAATTTGTTTGGGCTAGCAAACAGTGATTAAAAAGACACTTGTTCCAGGATTAAACTCCTGCCTGCTCACTTTCTCATTATTTAGTGTGCTGAAACACCTCAGGAGACTCAAACTCATTGAAACATTTCACAAAAAGATACAACTGGCATTTTATTTATTTATTCCTGAATAAACTGAAATTAAATTCTATTACAAGGCCTTTCTCAATAAGAAAACAATGCCACAAAAACTCTAATTCTTCTCCTAAGGTCAGAAATTAAAATATTTTTCAGCAACAAGTTTCATTATTCTAGCACTTGGTGCTAAGCTGATTATTATTTCAACAATAACCTGTTTGAGTTTGATAGCTCTTTTTTTAAATTTTTGCAGATATTTGAGTCCATCCAAAACATTTAAACATGAAAAATAGGGTAGAGTACAACACAGTGGAAAGCAAAGTTCACATTTCTTAAGGACTGTGTGTTGTGTGCTTTACAGCTTCAGTTTTACCAGATATTGTTTTGACAGAATTTTGTTCATAAGATTTACAACAAATGTTTAAAATTTAAACATGCAAAAGTTTCCAGCACTGTCATTTCATCCCTAGAGTTATGCCCAGTGTAATGTATTAACCACCACTTTTAATCCTTAAGTAACTGTGTTTTCTTAACCATGCAGGAAAATGTAGCAAAATGTGATTATAATGGAAATTACGAAAAGTATATTAAAGAAATTGCTTTAACTTTTAGAATTTCCTACATTTGTTTGATTTTTGGAGATATGGTGTCACACAATTGACTAGAAACAATATTATCCCATTTCAAAGAGGTATCTAATACAACACACTAGCCAACTTAAGTCCATTACTCATAACATGGATCAAATGGGTTTTTGTTTTAATTTTACCAGCACATTAACTCAGGGCAGAGATCATATCTTCAGCCTTCTCACGAAATGACAACCCAAAAATAACACTTTAAAGTTTTGTTGTCTGTGAATTTTCACTTCGACAGAATACTCTCACCTCTATTTCATCCCATTTGAGATCCACAACTCTCTGTCCCGCCTTTGGCTGCCACATGGGTAACGTCACCGTGGCTCTGGAGCGGGGCAGAGCGATGTCAGGCTCCAGGGTGGACGAGGCTGGGCTGCTGTGCCGGGCTGAGGTGGCCTCTGTCCCTTGGGAGGCTGCAGGGCTGGGGAGGGAGTGCTCACAGTTGGTCCCCTCGAAGCCTTCACTGCACACACAGAGGTAGCCATCCCCGCTGATGCTGCAGTTACCATGGTGACAGGGGTTGCTGGCACAAGGATCTGAAACAAACTGGAAAAAACAGATCATATAGGTCAATTACTGATTATAAAGGATTTCTGGTTTTAAAAATACCATAAAACAGGATTCTTTCCCCCTACTGTATTTATCTTCTGAACATATTTATGAACCAAACTCCTCTTTGATGTATCTTCAAGGAGGTAAATTCAAAGGATTAAAGAAGAATACAAATTAATCTATATTGACTACTTTCCTCAGACCATTTATGCTAATTCACTGTTGTCACATTTGAGCAAAGAGATAAACACAAAAAAGGAATGTGGCCAGCCACCATTCATTATGAGGAATTTTCAAAAACAGACTTAAAAGAGTAACATATTCAGGGAAAATATCAGATATGTTGGAATTTAAGGAAATAGCAGAAATAGGAAAGGGCACAGCACTTGTACAGATCAGCAGGTTATGAAGCAGCTCTGGTGGTCAGAGCTAACCAGCTAACCACAATCCTGCTTCTGGACACAACTCCCTTTGTAAAAGACCTAGGCCTTTTATCTATGTTTCATTTTGTGGACAGCAGTTTCAGAGTCCAATTCATTTGGGTACTGAAAGCTTTCTAAGAGGAGTTAGAAAGCAGGGTAAAACTGTGCCTGTTTTTAAAACACAATTTGTAATAGTGCAGGACAAGACTAAGCTCAGTGATGTAGGAAAAATGCTGTCCCAGGCTTACATGGCTTTAATTTCTATCTTGAATTTACCTTCAGCTATTTTGTAGTTTCGTACATTATCACTGACTTTCAGGTTAAATGTCTTCCCTTTCCTATGTTGAACTTTACATCCATAATGCATTTACAGAACACATCTACAAACTCTTCAAGTTTCATCTCCTGGAAAAATTAGCTGTATTTGCCCCATTTCCTCGAGGAGGACAAGCCCTTCCCTCCAGATATGTGCTCATTTTTGCACCTGTGACTCCAAAGTTTAGTGCTGGCTTTTACAAGGGCATCAGTACTTTTGCTCATCCTGGAAACAGCTTCCTGGATAATGCAGAACAAGTGCTTGCCTTAACGAGAGCTAAATCACACTGCTGGCTCACTGTCATTGACCAAGACCATCAGGCAGCTCCCTTCACTTGCCTTCACATCAGAGGGAAAACACATCACTGGAATCAGACATTTCCTCATCTTTAAATGCAAATTTCACCAAGTGCTCCAGTTCTAAAGGTTACTCCATTCTTACCCATACAATATTCCTGCTCTTCCCTGCATAAGCAATGCTTTGTGTTGTATTTCTCAGAAAATCAGCACAGTTATTTATTATTAAATATTTTTATAATTATCTCAAGAATTACATAAACCCTAAATATCATTAATGTAAAAAACAAGTATTGGGTCTACCCTAGGAATTCTACCTTCCCATTAATCCATAGGTCTGGTGTCAGGGACACCAAATTCTAATATGAAAACTCCTTATACATAACAATATTATTATTGACCTCAGCTGGAATTCTTTCTTTGGCTCAAATTTGTGTATACCCCAGGCTCTGTAGCATTTTTGGATAAAAAACAGAGGAAGGATTGCTAGGAAAGTTAATTTTGGAGTCAGTCAATGATCAATGTCAGATTTTGTCCTAGAAGGCTTAGAGGCCATAGAGGACAGTCCAAAATATATGGTCTATTAATTGATCTCCTAGTTTGGTCACAGATCAGGGTGTTATTTACTTTGCTTCAGGAACATCTCATACATATAAGATGACACATTGGACGTCAGGGTCAAGCTCTGACTCTTCTTCATTTTTAACACTCAACTATATGGCAAGTTTATATATAAACTTGACATATCAATGAAGTATGGATTTTTATGTTCAGAAGGACTTATCTCCTTAAAGTCTTTCCCCTGCAAATCAAAAGATTACCTAAGTTCTCAAGGAACAATTTCTAAATTTCTTCCCCACAAGATAATATTTAAATGACAGAAAAGAACCATTTTCAGGAAGGAACTAGTTCTGTTCTATGCTTTGTCAGTTACACTTTAAGCTTGCTCCACTGCCAAGTGCCAGAGATACTCACAGAAATTCTCTTTTCCTTTAAGACTATTGAAGATAAAATGTGTTGACATGTGAACAAAACCCAGTTCAAAATTTGTTTGTAACAGTTTTTTCATATTCCAGTTTCTTGGAGTAGATCTGAGTTTCAAAGAACTGCAGATTTCCTATTGTTGGATAAGCTCTTTATTCATGCTTTCACAATAAATCCAAATTCAAAATAAGCCTATTTCATGTTAGTAATTCAATTGTTCTTGTCACACCTAAAACATTAAGGTTATTATCTGCAAACCTAGTAACAAGAAAGAAAAAAAATCACATTTTCAATCACAAAGGGCACTTCCCACATTATTAGATGTATCCATCCACTTTACAAGCACAATAATAAAAAATGCTGTGTGAGCCATCCTATTTGGTGCAGACTGATTTGAGCTTGTTTGACTGGAAACAGATGTGTTTAATTAATTATTAAGTCCTGTTCAGTGGTGCCCATGCCATGCACTGAAGAACACCTTGTGCTTTGGGAACCACTCCTACCCTTTCAGGTATAGTGGAATCAAAATAAATAAAACAGTTTAGATTAGCTGTTAGATGTTGAACTTCAGCCATGGACTTCTTCAGAACTTAGTTTTATGAAGCACTTCACAGTATTTCATCATTATTCTCATTCCTTAGTGACTAGTAATTCAAAAGCTCATTTATTTTTCAATAAGACTATCAAAACAAATCAATGTCCTTTGTGCATGGGTTTTCTATTGAACTAAAGAGTCCATTTTATTTATCAGATAAAAAGAGATAAGCAAATAAAATTGATTCATTTGTGTTGGCTGTGATGTTTCTGCGGCTTCTCTGGTCCTCACCAAGGTGGCAGCAATGGTCAGCCAAGTGATCTGTGATTTGACACAGTGAACAGCATGGCTACATCAGAATTAAAGCTAACAAAATTTCAAGGCTTAACCTTCAGTGAACTATCAAAGCTCACAAAATGAAAAACAACAACAAAACTAAACAAAACAAAACCAAAATAAAAGAAAAAAGAAAAACCATGATCTTATAACTAGGAGCTGAATATAAGCATACTGCAAGTACCCAATTACAGTAATTTCACAATTATAAGCTGCACCTGATTATAAGCCACACATCCAGGTAGCCGGGTAGACCACAGGATTTGTCCATATATAAGCCGCACCCGAATATAAGCCGCATTTTTATTTTTTTTAAGCGAGGATCCATGTGTGACAAAGTAATGAGTTAGTAACAGAATCGCGCATGCGCGGGGTTTGGTGTCAGGTGCTCAAGTTGCAAACAGTTTTCATAGACCAGTGAAGCCTTTAAAGGCAGCCCCAGGTGCCCTCCCGGCCGACTCTCACTTCCGGGTTGGCATTTCGCTGGGATTTGTCCATAAATAAGCCGCACCTGATGATTAGCCGCACTACTGGGGATTCTCCAATGAAAAAAGTGCGGCTTATGATTGTGAAATTACTGTACAAGCTCCCTTTTTAGCCACTTCTCATGCAGTTCACAGTATATTCAAAGATTGCTGCACAGAGAAAAGAAGGCAGGAGCTAACACAAATCTGTATAGCACATGAATAAATACTAAATCAGTATGATCACACTAAAAAATCCAGGGTGGTTTTAGGTACAGAGTTTCCATAGTCACCATTAAAAAAGTATATTTTGTATTTAGGCCTCTTGTTTTCATCCCAATTTTTTCATTTAATTGTATGTATGTTTCTATAATACATCCCTTGACCAAACAGGCACAGCCAGCCACTGCAGCTGATAGAGCCAAGCTAAAAAGCATAAAATGTATTTGCAAGCAATTACTATTCCATATGCCTGGACAATTGTAATCTCTGAAACATTTTTCCAATAGAATCCTAAGACAGATGCATTCCAAGGTGCCCTTCATATCACAGTTAATTTTCCAAAGACAGAGTGAATACAGTATAATATAAACTGGGCTTGTTTAAGAATCACACTCACAAACATGGATGGTTTGCCAGCCAGTCCAATTGTTTTCTAAGGTTTCAGCTCAAGATAAACACTGCAGGCTGTAAATCTGCACGATCTTTCTGCCAGTACTACTTGTGATGACACCAATTTGTCAGTCGATGCTCATTCACCTTCTCTTCAAAGTGGTTCTACTTGTTCTACCTGGAGACAGTCCAGGTAGATCCTCCAGAGAGCTTCAAAAAATAGAACAGTTAAGTCTAAAGCCAAGGCTACAGATGAGATCCTAAACACTGTGCCAAACCTGTCTTCCACCTGCAACTCTCCTCTTAGATGTGAGTTTTTATTGCTGTTGCTTACAGTCACAGACAATATGACACCAGCTTGCAGTATCACTAAAACATGGGGCAAAAAATCCCCAGTAAATCCAGTCCTCACATTAAGAATTCAGCAGATTGTTTAAATTTATTCTACATAGTGAATGTTAACCTGCTAACAAAGCCAATCTGCCACAATGATTTCAAAGGCCGATATTTTGCATTGGTGTCCAGGAGCACTCACTACCTCTGAAACAGCCGGCAGGTATTAAAAACTAACATAGTCCGAAGTTTTCAACTTTCCATAGCTACCTGAGATAATTTTTCCAGTCACAATGTAAATTGTTGTGGATAGAGTTATTCAAGTGGCTGGGACTTAGACAGGTAGTTTCTTCATGTGTTCTGCTAAAAAGAGAAACTTATTCTCCTAGGAGAAGCTTAAATCAGTAAAACTGGTTTTGCACCTACATTGCTGAAGAAATTCCCCAACACAAAAGCAAACAACTCTCCCAGATGAGATCATGGGAAGATCCACCACATATCACCAGGATCAGACATGCCATTTTCAAGATTTGCATGGTGTATTAAAAATTATCAACTTCTGAATACTTTAGAAAGAAAATAATTAAAACCTACAGTCTAAGCCGTTATCTGCTTTTAATGAAGTAGGCAGGAAAAATATTTTTCCTTTTAAACACATCTGAAACATCATCTACTTTTGCATATGCATCCATTTATGAAAAAGAGATGGAAACAGATTTAAATCTTTTACATAGCAATGACCATAAAGATTATCTAAAAATTTCATCTCTTTGAAAAAAAATTGCTTAATTATGTTCAAACTATTATTAAAATTTATTCTAATTCAATCCTTCACACAGTGAAGCTGTACATTCCATTCCATCTCACATTAAATATTAGTGCTAATTATTGAATGAAAAGCAAGAAAAAAAGGTGAATTTAGATTTTTAAAACCTCAGATATTCCAAGTAGTATCCACAGGAAAAGCACTGAGATGAGTAAATCAAATAAATGCATTTTCTTCTGTTTTGAGAAAAGACTGTCTTAAAACTCAGTAGGACTCAAGCAACATATCTGGGTTCAATTTCTGGCTCTCCCAGAGACATCCTGTGTGAGCTGAGCACAGTCAGACTCCGTTTCTGTCTATTTCCAACTGTAAAATGGGGATTACATTTCCTTTCTCCCACTGCCCGGGTTGGATGGTTAGAAGGCAATTTTTTTCAGGATGGGAACCACAGAGACAGAGGCAATAGGAACTCTCAAGCAGCACTGAAATACAAATAAATACAATCAAGAAATATATCCCTGTGGAGGAAGGCTAAATCTGTAACCTGTGGCTATTCAGGTTTGTTTCTTAGTCTTTCTTTTTTGCTACTTTCAGTGGCAATTCTGTTTTCTTCCGAACACTTCTTTGCTCCAACGAACAGAAGTGTTTACAGAATTATTCATCAAACTTTAAAATTAAGAAAAAATCCTAAGTTATATTAAGTCTTCTAATTAACCCATAATAGACAAGTAAACCATCTTAATATTGCATCTTTAGACACTATTCTTCAAAACAAGATTTGCTTCAAAACAGATGTGCTGAAGAATACATTCATTTTCCAACTGTGACCGAGCACAACAGAAATAAAAGTGGCTAAAACACTCTGATTAGGAGAGTGAGGATGAATAAGAGTTTTTTGTCACATGAGGATGTAAAAATAGAACACAATCAGCACCATGATCACACAGGTACCACCACCTTAAATGGCTGCTCCTAAAAGCTGCCTGCAATGTGTGCATTTAAGGATGCGCTTCATAAGTACAGTAATTTCACAGGTATAAGGCACACATTTTTGACTGAAGTTTTGATCCAAACCCGGGAGCACGCCTTATACTCCAGTGCGCCTTATACACATGAAATTATTGGAATTCTCTTCCCTCATGCACCAGGCCACAGTGACACACTGCCTGACAGGGCACTGTGACCACTGTGATCACAGCCAGTCTCCAGAGGGATTGGAATGTCACAACCTGCCAGGAGGAAGGATGTGCCATCATGGTGTGTTTCATACAGTGAGCTGCCTGTGGGCAATGAACTACACCATCCTGAGACCTGAGTATCAGGGATTTAATAGAATGGGCAACAACAAAGGAATAAAAAGTGCCTTACGCAGAGGTCCTGGAAGCCAAAGCAATTGGGGCTTTTTTCCCATCCCTTGAAAAGTGTAAGCAGGACTAAACATTTCTCTATTACACAAAACAAGAATTTGGCAGCTATGTCAGCTTCAGTCATTATGAACTAACAATAAACTACAAGACAATATTGGGATTAATCAAGGTTTAGAAAGCCAAAGTCAAAAGCTGTATCTTACTGAGAATAGAACACAAGCAACTTCTTTCTAGAAGTAAACATTTACAGTAATTTCACGCCTATATGATGCACTGGAGTTTAAGGCGCACTTCCGGGGTGGCAAATTTCCGAACTTTGTCCATATATAAGGCGCGCCGGCCTGTAAGGTGCACTTTCAGTTTTCGATCAGAATTTCAGTCAAAAGGGTGCACCTTATAGGTGTGAAATTACTGTACTCAATCCATTCAGCAATCCAACTCCATGCTCAATCCATGAGGAAAGCTATCAATAAATCTAATAAAGTGTAACCTTTATCAGATAATTCAGAATACAACTCTTTGAAACACCATTAACAATGAGAACTTTGGACTTCTGCCAAGCTGCAACTCTCATTCCATGAGTTTTGAATATTCAGAGTAATGAAACTGCCAGTAAATGTAATAAATGGATATAAAACATTTTTTTTACTTCAGTGAAGCAGAAAAAAAATGCCTAAAGAAATTGTCTGTTTAATTGCAAACCAAAGCATGGCTGCTCAAATCTATTTGAAAAACTAGCAAACATAACATGGCAGAATTTGAACAGCATGATAGATTTTAAAAACAGATCCAGCAAATGGCTGGTTTACCCTTGTGTAATAAGTTACCAGACACCAACTGCTTTGCTCTACCTATCCTCAGGCACATTGTTACCTCAAGCTATCCTGAAATAACTGCAAAGTAAATTGAGATCACTTTCCCTCTCCCTCAGTGAAAGGAAAATATCTGCTTCACAGTAACCACTGAGAACTGCAGGATGTCAGCATGTACATAAACAATTATTGACAAGCACCTTACTTTTTCTCTGCTTTTCTCATCAGATTACTTTCAATCTCTTTTTTAAAATATATATTTGCCTTTCTCCTGTAGTGAAAGGACATTCAAGTTGTTTGAGATTTTTATGAATACAGAAGATCTAATGTTACATTCCAAGTAGACAAGCTAATCAAGTTTACTGCTTTTTTTCAGCAATGCCCATATTCAGTAAAGACACTTTCTCAAAAAAAACAAAATGAAGTCAGGACATCTATCCCAAAGATGGGTTGACTACTTAAGACAAAGGATCTAAGAAGTACCAATAGACCTCTGAAGATCAGCACCGGTGTGTTTTACCACAGAATTACCTCATTTTACACACAGTAAGGGCTGGCACCCTGCTCTAATTGTTAGTTGGGACTCCAGTGGTTCTCTCATTACTGGTGGCAAAACGAGGGGGCAACTGCGAAGGCAAAGCATTACATTTGTCACAGTGGCACAATACACCTGTTTGTTTAGATCTTATGATATTGTTCATTATTAAAAGAATTATCAACAGTATCTTTATTCCCAATATTGTTTTCCCTTTTTAGAATAAATTTTTCTTGAGAAACAGTAGGATGCACAAAATATTTTTATGCTAGGACATTAAAATATGCAAAGATATGAGAATTTGTAGCATTATTTATTTCTACACTGGACTAGTGCAAAGCTGAAATTAATTAAATATACAGCCATATAATATTATTCTAGAATACATTAATTGACCTAAAAAACAATGAGTAGAATTCTATAAAAAACTCCACAAGCAAGTTTCCAGCCTACCTGCAAAAGATTTTTTTAAATTTTTTGAACAGAAGATTTATTAATTCCAATAAATAAAAGTTTGAGTTTAACCATATGGATCACAGGCTTATTCAAGGTTACTAACATAATTTCAAAATCCTAAAGTTCTGCCATGAATATTCTGTGTTACGAGATCAGGACTATCACAGGCAGAAATACAGTCCACCCATCTCTATTTAAAAATCCCAACTATCTGCAACTTGAATTTTCAAAACCACCTAAAATATTAAATATCCTATTCAAAATGAGATCATCTTAAATTCCTAAAATTTTAGCTGTTTTAAAAACAGTAGTATGCTATAGTCTCTCTACAGGAATGTTGAGTTTTACATGTTTGTTCACTCTTAAAAAATATTGAAGCAAACAGATGGGAGTGTTTTCTAGAAATGTAAAAAACAGTTTAAAATTTTACCCTCATTGCCTGCACAAGCACCCAGGTAAAGCATGAAGCCTATGTAGGCGCTCTAAGTGACACAAGGTGCACAGTGTAAGCCCACATTTAATCATCTACAAGACACAGCATCCTTCCAAAGTTCAGTAACAAAACAGCAACTGCATTTTCATTTTCTTTAGCATCATCATCAATCAAGTTCAAGACACAGATTTATACAAAATAGACTTCATTAGTTCAAGTACTCAGGGTATTTCTCAATTTCCAAGTCTGAGGCTTCACACTTTTCTAGGTGAGATACAGAAAAACAGACATGCAGCTCTTGTAAGTACAAGATAAGAACTAAATAACACAGTGAGTTGCGCATAAAACTGCCGTTGCACCATCCTGAAATCCTGAAAAACTCAGATGTGACAATTGGCTACTCTCATAGCTTTTTACCCACAAGAGGCTGTGAAAACAGGAAGAGATAATAAACACATCCATAAGGTATCTAGGAGATGTGACATAACCAGAGGTTCATTGATGACACATTTTCCAAATCAAGCATGAAAAAGACAAAATTTGGGGGGTTTGAAAAGAAGCAATTGTTATTGTTTCAAGCCACAACACATAAAAAAGAAGACATTTTGGCAGCTGAGGCATTGGCAATCAATAAAACAGCAAATGCTTATGCACTGAGTCAAATAGATGAGCATGAGATTCCAGCACTTTCAAACAACCAACATTCCTGCACTGCATCCAGAAATACTGACAGCACAGTAAATCACAGCTATGTGGTCCACTGATTTTTTGCTTATTTCTCATACTTAAACATCCTGTCAGATCCAAAGTTAAAATATTGTCTAGTTGGAGAAATACTGAAAGATAGATGAAAAAGATTGCAAACTCATGAATGCATTCTCTCAGTGCACACTTCTGGTTTTCTGTGTTGGATTATGTTACTCCCCATGACTTCTATTTTAAAAACTCTTTCCTTTATATAATATATACTTGATTTGAATCCTCTGGATTCAAAATTAGAATTCCATAACCCAGCTACATTTTTATATGGTTATTGGGGTTTAAATCAACTACTAAATACACTTAATTAATACAACAGAGAGCAGGTGAAAAGAGATGCCAGTGTGAAGAAGCTGACTTCAGCTCTCTCATTGTTCCAGCGGACAAGGATTCAAAGCCTTCCTTTCTGGAGTAGGAACCTAAGAGTTTTCTGGTCAGAAGTGATTTTTAATTTTAAGACAGGGCTGAAGGCATTTTTATCTCATAACAAAGCACCTGTCCACACATAAAGATCAACGTCCAAAGAGTTTCAAATCAACATCCACTTCTTCATCCCTGTGGAACTTAACATTTAATATTGCAAAAAGGAATTGGATTAAATATTTGAACAATGTTGGGATGGAGATAGAAACCTAAAATTTCTCTGGTCCTACTTGCTAAACACCATCACTCACTCATGTTGGCACTCACTGCCATTATCACCATTCCTTTCTGTGAAAGCACTTTCAACTACAACGTTGCTGTATCTCACATTTTATGACAGCCTGGGTGAACTCAGTTACTTCATGGCACCTAACATACAGTAAATTGTTAAGGTATGAAAACAGCAGCATATGCCTGAACCTTGAGAAGAAGCCAGTCTGCAGATCCACGAAATAGGTCTTTCTATTCAGTGGTGAGAGGCAGTGCTTCTTTTAGCCTCATCTGAAATAGCAGTTTTGCCCAGTCAGTAGAACATCCTTTCTAGGTTTGTTGTTGTTTTTTTTTTTTTTATGAATTGATCTTGAGGTACAAAAGACCTTCTAAAATTGTATTAAAATAAAATTGATTATCATTCTTCCCATGCCATTCAGTAACAGTTGCTCAGGGTTTTGTCTTGCCAGCTAGTCTATGCCAGCACAATTCTTCTCATGCTAAGTTTTGATTATTTTCTTTTAATTTCAGCTACTCAATCACTCTCAGACCTTCTGATTATATACACAGACTTTTCTTTTCTTCAGTGCAGAGGAATGTGCTTCCTGATAGAACAATTAAAAAAAATCTCTAGGTCTAGGGAAATAAAAATGTGGTACATAGCCTCCCTCTCTGGGATAGTTGTTTACAATCTCAGGGCTCCTGAAGCAAGTTGCAGGGAGCCTGTCATTATAAATAGGGGAACTGCCTCTCAGAGTGCTCACGGTCACATCAGGGATGTCAAGAGGAAACTTGTTTGTTATAAGATGCTCTTACTGGTGTCTCCAAGATGCCATGCATACTTATTGTTCAACATGATGAAAGTCACGTGGCAGAAATGGTAAAGCGAATCAAGAATTCAGCCCAGCAACAAACTCATCATTTATCATTTCAAATCTACCCTAAAGATGCCAGGTTTTACAAAATGCATCAAAATATTAATGAACACTGTCTGAAAGAAATGACAGAACTTGTGACCCTTCTAGGTAAAAGGGCACAAATGAAGGGACCCTGTCCCTATAGAGCATAAATCCTTACAGGGCTGCTTCTGCCCAAGTCTCTCTTTCAGTTGGTCTAAACACTGGAATCTATGAAATCAGACAATTCTGTACAGCCCATTTTTCCAGCATTGTAGAAAGCAAGGCTGTGACCCAAATAAACTCTCCCATGAATTTTGTTCTTAGGTCACATATCAAAAGACTTTATTACCTCCCATCAAACTACATACATTGTGTGCATGCTGTCATTTTGCTGTCCACTAGAAACTCTATAAACTAGTGGGTTTTAAACAATACCATTCTACAACTTATGACACTTAAATTTCTCTTTTGATGGTTTACCTTCATGAATTAGTCTGTATCCAGACAGGTTGAAACCTATGTCTCAGGTTATTCCCCATATTACTTACTTCTCTAAATCCATTATTACTCCATATGAATGACTTCAAATCTGCTGTTTTAGCTAGTAATACCAATATTACTTTATCTCTTCATGATTTTGATGCTATGAATTACTTATAATTTTCCAATTCAATACTTCATAACATCTAAGAAATCTTAAGGGCAAGGACTTCAGCTCTGATCACAACCATACTGGCAAGCTTTGGATGGAACACAAAGTCAACAGCAATAGAACTGTGTTTCCTGCAGATCACTCCAGCAGCCTTTCATCAGTTAGAGTCCTACATGTATGCTTACATTATTAATAGTTTTCTGTGTATTTTTTTTTCAAGTTTCCATTAGTTCCTATAACAAAACATTCATTTTTGGTGGCAAATATCAGGGCTTTTGAAAGGCACTCTGCTATATCGATTCATGCTGTAATAGACAGCAAGACACATAAGAGTGTCTGAGAGCACTCCAGAGGTAAGAAGTGTTTATTGATATTATTTTCCCCCAGATTATCAGGTTTTTAGGGGTCGAAGCACTTATTTCTTTTTGAAATAGCTACAAGAATTCAAGTGAGTATTTCCTGGCACTGTGAAATAATTCTAGGTTATTTCTGGGGTTATAACTCAGCATATTGCCTCCACATCATGCATTAGTGAGCACTCGGACACTGTCACCCAGAATTCTTAGCTCTGATACAAGTGTTAGTCACAATATTAAAAATGCCACTTCTCCTATTGTAACTGTACTGAAAGATGGTGATTCAGGAAACATTGGAACAGGCAGCCAAACAGCAAGTCGACAAATAGCAAAACAGTCAAGTACCTTTTGCACAATATCTCTATCACTGGGGGTCCACCCAGCTCAACACGGAATTCGATTTGTCCATTCCATGTATTTACGTCATGGGATGAGATGGCATCTTTTGACAAGTGCCAGGCTTTTTATAAATTATAGAAAATTACAGACACACACATCAGCATTTAGTCCTTGACCTTCAGCAAACACATTTATACTACAACACACTTCTTTTAAAAGATAGCAAAAAATATATAAAAAAAAAAAAGTAACAATTTTAAACCACTCCTATAAGCATGCCTTGCAGGAAGCTCCTGGTGATGGACATAAAAATGGCTCACTAAATCCCTGCTGCACCATATCCTACACATCTTATTCCATCAGGTTACATGAAATTTTAAGGCACTACACCACTGCCTTTCCCTCTGAGGATAGAAAGTACAATGGAGTAGATTCCTAATGCTGTATTTTCAAAATGGAATCAATAACCTCACTGAGGTAAAAAATTTGTCATTAGTCCTTGTTCTTTCACTGTTAGTTGATTCAAAAATTGTTTTACATAAGTACCTACAAGGGTAAAAAAAAGCATGTAGAACAAAAAGAAAAGTAAAAAAAAAAAGTTATTTTCTCTTTGTTTGTCTTGTTTCTGGTTTGCTTCTTTATAGGCAGGAGACAAACTATGACATGATTATGTATCAAATCTGGCAAACCTCTTCCCACTGACTTGTCTTTTGCATTGCAAAAATTATTTTTTAATTAAAGACCTAATAAAATTATTTTTCTGGGAAATAAGAGTGGGTTTTCTAAATCAAAATAAAAAGTTCTTTTATTGAGTAATTTCTTGTTTAATGTAGAGAGGAGCCAACTCTGAAATACATTCGGAAATAAATACTGGCAGAGAGTCTAGAGCAAGAGCAAAAAAAGCTAAGAGAAGTAAGGACAGACATCAACTTATGTTGCCAATACAAGAGAAAGAAGTATTAATTAATCAAAAAGTCAAGTCACAGAATCATCTTGATTTTCTAATACTTTAAGATGATGAATCATAGGCTCAACATCGTTTTCTCCATTGCGAAGAGATACTGAGTTAAAGAGGAAATAAAGGGAGAGATACGGCTAGTGCTACAGTTTTTTGCCCCAAAAAATAGATTTGTATTGCAAGGACAGAAGAATACAAGTATTTTATACATGAATATGCAAACATTTAAAAAATAAGTCAACTGTACTTGCTAGATTTGGTACTGTATTTTTAAGCTGAAATCTCCCCCTGCAGATGCATTCTTGAAGCATTCAGCTGCAAAATACTTAGAATACTTAAGCACAATTTTCTGAAATGATGGTCTAAGGAGAAAGAGATATAAAAAAGTAAATTTTGAAGTGTTAAAGACAAAAATGTTATTTATTCACATATATCAGCTTTCCATTATTGCTTTTACTTTCTAAGTAAATGAGTAGGAGAAATACAACAATTCATCTATTGCAGGGCACAAGAGAAAGAATTTTTATAACTACTGAGATCTACATTTTGGAACAGAGACACTCTGAAAATAATATAGTCCCATTTTTCTGTTCTTCAGGAAAAATCAGGCTGCTGCTCACATTCAAAAAAAAATTCTTGTGAAATTCTTCATTCCAGTACTACTGCTTCTTGATCAAATTTTCTGTAAGTTCTCGGTAAATGCTAAAATATAATATAATTGAAGTACCATCATGGGAAATCTACTGCAATTGCACCCTCAGAGACTGATCTTGATGACCAGACATATGTTGGAAATGAGCTTCTAATGAGCAATGGACATTCATGCATAGTTGAGTAAAGAAGTATAAATTGCAAATTCATTATAAGATACAGAATTAGAGAATCAATAAATATCCTAGAAAATACCATTATCCTGCCTAACAGTCAACAGCACTTGATACCTTCTGTGAGTTCTGATAGATTCTCACAAAGTTTGGGTTTCTGTAGCATTTCATTTTCTCACTCCAGTTTCACTCTTGTCTCTCTGGGTGCAAATCTTTTCACAGGCACCCCAACATCTCTTTAATCTCCTATTTGGAGGACACCATCATCCAAATATCTGTGCACTTGCTCTCAAAGTGGGTCCCGTCCAACTCAGAACAATCTGTGATGTGTCCTCAAAGGGGATTTCATCGGGGGCTGCGTTAGCTCATTGCTTACCTCGGACAATGAAGTCAGCTCACACTCAGACACAGAGATTTCAGACATGCACCCACATTACTGGGTGAAAAGGAAAGCAAAGGACTACAGCGGGTGGAAAACCAATAGTATGTGAACAAATCCCTTTTCCATTGTTCAGGCTACAGTGGGGTACTTGGGTTACAAGTCAGTCGAAAAGCTTTCTTACACTCAGGCTTGCAAAATCTACTCTCCTCTCCAAAAATCACTGAAAGAAAACACCCCTTTTTACAATCTCTGCTTTGCTAGTTTACCAAATCCATATAATTTTCCCTCCCTGCTCAAATGATCTGTTGCTGCTCATGTGAAAGGATCAATATTGCTTGGCAGTAAACAACTCATTACCCTAACATTCCTGCATTTGATTCAGAGAAACTCCAGTCAGTTTTTGATAATCAGTCTTCGTATGCGCCCTCTATCAATACCTCCTCGAATTTCCCAAATACACACTGGGGAGAAAAAAAATAAAAGAGACAAAAGCACAATACATTTGTGGTCTCAAAAGAAAAAAACTTCTACAGTCAGATACATATTAAATCCTCATGGTCTTAACCCCTGAGAGAAATAAGTCCAGATTTGTGAAACACTACTGAAATTAAATTTGAAGCCTAAAGGGTGGAGAGATACAGTACATAAAAAGTGACTTCTATTCTTCTGATCTCCTCTGCCAAATCACTGACTTCCTGTGACACCAAAAAGAAAGAAGAGTAAATGAAACATTAAATTCCCATTTAAATCAGATAATGAGATTAAAATTTTGCTCACTAGGGCTTTCAGCAAGACTGAATTCTATTCCACTATCAGCTTTTGCCACATCAAGTGGAACAAAGAGACAGACCTCTAGAAAGCCACAACACATGAAGTAAAATAGACTATTTCAGTCCCAGTGTCAACTTCTGCACAAATAATTAGCCAGAACACATGCATTTAAAACATAAGGATAGACAAAATATAAACTAATTATAAGCATAATTATATCCAAAGCTGTTCTTTTGCCAATGGCTTCACTTCCATTTATTTTAAGTTCAAAAAACAGCTTACCAGGAATGAACTATTTCCAAGAAAATTTTACTGTAATTTGGTGACAAGGTACATTGAGGTTAAATGTCAGTCCAGATGTGGCAGTCACACTCTGACCCTCAATAGATTAAGAGAGTGAAGTGAAGCCTGCAACCCAGAAAAGTTTTAAGGGGTCTTCTTTGTCTTGTGAATTAGTATTCCATTTGGAAATGGATTGAAAGGTAAGATAAAAGCAGATGGCTCGTGCACAAGCTTTGTGACATTGCTTTGCCAATATATTTCCAGCTTGGTTTGTCACACTTCTGTTACTTTTCTATTATCCATTACTCAAACAGACTATATATTTGATGAAGACATTCAGGAATCATTTCTTGCACACAAAAATGTCAAGCAAGAACAAAATAATGAACAATTTCATTTTAATTTATGATCTCAAATAGAACTTGAATCTCGATAAAAAGCAAAGGAACAACTTGAATTATGACTTCCTTGTATTTCAATTTCAGTCTGGTGTGGAACACAGTCAATGTTATTTATGTCTGAAATGCAACTTTAAAAAATTGGCTATACTAACTGAACAACCAACGACAGAAACTGCTCCCTCATAAGCCAGCAGATTGGCAGCAAGTAGCTCCGTTGGTGTGCTTGTAAACCCTTGCTGTGGTACCTAGCACATAAAAAATAAAGCCATTTTCCATCACAAACATGTAGAGATCTGCCAGATAAATATTTGGAATCTAAAAGGCTGGTATTACAAGCAGATTGAAGCATGGCACCATCCCATCCTAAATTTCTTTAGGGTATGTTCCTTCTGCTCACTCTTTGATTGCAAAGACAGAAAAATAAAACCAAAGCAAAGCAATGCTGTTTTTAGATAACAAACCATCTGGTAAAATGCCTACAATAATTACTCTGTTTCCTTTACAATAACTTTCCATATGTTGGTAAGTAGTCATATTTTCTTGTCCCATAATATAATCAGCTTGGAACTAAAAATGTACTCTAAAGAGCTGAAATCGGACTTACATTCACAATTTAGGATATACCCTACTGCAACTGTACTTATTCTTTAAGAAGAAAATTATGCCTGCATTTTAATATGGCTCTTCATCACCAATCCTTATTAGATTTCAAATTGCAATGATCTTGCAAAACAAAGCACTATCATACATTCTTTTTTCCTTCCTCGTGTTTTTTTGTTTTTGTTTTTTTTTAGATAAAAGCCAGCATATCTGTTTCACCTATTTACCTGCTCTGCTCATTACAGAAATATTGAAATATTTCCAAAACTGAAGCTATCTTATTTCCATCCCAGTCGACACATCCCATACCAGCCTTTCTGTGGCTAGGATTTGTTACCCGAGACAAGAAAATACACTGAACATTTTTTACACTAATCTTAACTAACTTCTTTTCTGCTCCCAGAGAATACTCCAACCTTTTCTCCTTGTAATTTTTATTTCCCATAAACAGCTCTTACCAAAAAATGCATCTGACTCCATATTACATGACTACACCCACAAACAATGCAATTTTCCTTTGAATTCCTAACAGACACAATTATTAGCTTGTCAGCATATTCCAACAGTATCAAACTGACCTAGAAAAATGTGTCAGTTCTATTTGCAAACTCCACCCAACTAGTGTAAAATATTTTTATACTGAAGGATAACTGAGCTTAAGTTGTTAGTTACTATAAAAGCAATCAAGCCCTGAGACAGAACAAGCCACTTATTGACAAAGCAAGTAGTAAAATACTTAGTGACGTGACAACAGATTTTATATTCAATAAAAAATACTGAAGCCCTACAACTGAAGCAGTGCATGACACCTACATCGCTAATATTCAAATACTTGCATAGCTAGATGAGAGAAATTCTCTTGATTTAGCATCAAGTCTTTTCTCCATAACTTGTCAAAATACAACAACTTACACCCCACAGCAGCCAGCAGCACAGAAATGACCTAACAATGCAAACAACACCCCTGAGGCTGGGGAAAGAAATACTGGCAAAAATGCATCTCACATTCTTTAAATATAATCTCCCCAAAATGGTAAGATTTACACCTGGTAAATCACAGGAATTTTAAATGTATGTTTGCACACTCCTTAATACTACAGATTCTCTGATCTCTGCAGCAAAAAACTGAACCAAACAGGACATCGACCTTAATTTTTCTTACAATCAATATTTACCCACAGGCCAAAAGCCAAGCACCAGATAGTGTGCATTGGCATCATGAAATTGCATTAGGCATGGAAGGGTTAGGAGTAAATAAACTGAAAGACAACAACTAAAGTTGTTGTCAAAAATATATGAGAGGAAAAGCAAAATTTGAAGAAGAAAATTAAAATATAAATTATTTCATAAATACCAAATGAACAGCCTGTTTAGAACAAAAAATATGTTCCATAGATCACTTAAGTCCAGTGGGTATTACTGTCATCGGCCTTAAAAATCGTGGTTTCAAAAATGCATCAGAAATTTTCTTGGTTTTGCTGTTTCTTACTTCAGTGATAACTTCCAAAATAACACAGTACATAATAAGTTGGGAG
This sequence comes from Sialia sialis, assembly GCA_009812075.1. Classification (NCBI taxonomy): domain Eukaryota; kingdom Metazoa; phylum Chordata; class Aves; order Passeriformes; family Turdidae; genus Sialia; species Sialia sialis. Next base: position 15,346,820 of record VRYO01002781.1, on the reverse strand, counting down.
GAAGGGGGTGGTGTTAGAGAAAAACACCCTATGTAAGATTCATGGGGCAGCAGCCCATCTACTTTAATACAAAATAAAATTTCTTCTCTTTGACATTCAAAAATGTTCCCCTCATCCTGAGATTGTTAGAAATGGGCCACATTTCTATGATTTAATTTCAGTCCATCCTACAAAGGCTCTCATAGTCTTACAGTGGAAATCTGCTCAACTGTTTTAGAAATGTGGCTTTATCTTTATGGAAGAGAAGGGAAAAAATAATTACACACATGTGAAATAGGCTCGCTCTGCTTGTCCAGCAGCAAGAGTGATTGAGACTTACCTTCAGGAGGAGACATTTCTATCTTACAGTTGACCTTTACTGTATCAGCTCCATCCATTGTTCCCTTTCTTACCTTGTTTCATTCATTCTCCTTTCCCACACTGATAAAATGGGAGAATATTTGATTTCACTGCAGTGCTTGTTGAACGAAGTAGGAATTTACTCCTTTCACAATCCTCTCAGATCTACAGAATACATTACAGTGTGTCTTGGTTATTAGGGAATGTGTCACTCTCAAACTCATTCCTGAGTTTCTTGAGTTCACAAACTTTCATTTCAGACTGTGTCCGCTGCAGGTCACAGCTCTGGTCCTGTTTTAGCCGAAGACAAAAAATCCCTCCTCTCCCCACTCCTCTATTACTCAAAGCCAAGCTCTTAAAGTATGTCTTTGTAGAAATGCTCCCTTTCTAAACACTTGCTATAACTGTACAATTACATATCCACAAACTTTGATTGTGTATAACAATATTTAGTCACAATTTTAATTTGCTCCTTGAAATGTAAAATTAACCAATTTTCTTTTAAAGAAAATGCAGCCTAACTTCCCTAAGTATTTCTTATCTATAAGATGCAACAATAGTAAATTCCATGCTGGTTAAGAGAACTTTACACATAAAGGAAAAAAAAAAAGTACACTTCTTTGTCTCTATCTGTCCCAAAAGTATTCCAGTTTAAAATGCTGTCAATTTTTTTTTTTATGCAGAGCCCTTGAATCTTACAAGACACAGAAAATTATGGAAGACTTTTTATATTTACTTCTTTATAAACTTCTTTATTACATTTTGTTCCACTTATTTGAAGATACAGTAACATTTTGAGGATAACCCACAAGTCATATATAAATATTGTAAGCTACAACATATTCTTAAATTACTTTTGTAAAAACAAAGTAAAATAGAAACTTCATAGCGGATCCACATCCAACATTTACTTCCAAAACTTATATTCATTGGCACACATCCCCATTCCTTTGTTGAAATCTTACACTTTCTTCAGATCAGTTTGATTTCAAGGAATGAAGACAAACACTTAATTGTGAGTTTTAGCAGCACAAGCACACACATATCAGAATTCACCTCTTATTTTTGGTGTATCAGATGTTTATAATCACAAAAGACTGTTTCTGGACTATGTTCAAAATCTTTTTTTTTAATTCATATGATGCTAAACATAGTTTAATCCAAGCCTGACTTGGCCTTTTAGTGCTACCATCAATACTTATTTTACTAATGACCTGCTGAATTTTATTTGGTTCCTCTGCTACATGGATCATCCTAAGTTTGGAATCTCTCAAACATCAAAGAAAACCCTATAAATTAATTATACTGCTAATCCACTTGCTAGGTAGAACCTCCTTGGTTCTACAGAGATTTTTTTCATACACTCCATGATATCCTTGGTTGCTAAATACTACATATCTAAGCCAACAGGAAGGTGCTTAAAATGAGGGAGAGGAGGAAAGAACCTTTCCAATATTCAGTCTTCTGCACAGTGTTAAACCTGCAAAATGCTTAAATATTCACTAACACTTGTTCTACCTGGATTCTATGGAAAAACCTGCCAGGCACAGTGAGACTCTGCATTTTAAAATGTCTGAATCCATGGACATCACAAAATGTCTTCCATCCAGAAAGGAAAAGCCATGGAGTATCATGTCTTAAATCCTAACCGAGGCTTTGCTAATCAAACTTCTGGATTAAAAGTTTTACCCAATTAGCTCCCTATTAAAAGATATGGTTACTGAATTTTCACATTTCTTTTCCAATTGCTGCCTCTTATCTGATTTCTGTCCTTGGGTCCTTGTGGTGACCTATATAAAATGACAAAGTCTCATTATCAGAATTCTGCAGCACCCAGACCTGACTGTAATTGATGAACTGAAGCCACAGCTGGAGCAGGAGCCTGTAGATTTAAAGTCGGGCAGGAAAGTGTTTCTTTGAAGTAAGACAGAAATGGGCTGCTCTCACCAGGGCTTTGAAAACTGGGGTTGGTAAAAATGTGAAGTTCTATTATATAAAAATAAGGAGAATTTAGGGGGAAAAAAATCTTGACTCTTTTATCCTCCTAATCTCTTTCTGCCCATCCAGGCAGCCATTCAGGAGCACCATCCTTCACAGATTTCATGTGCTTACAAACGAAGAAAAAAACAAACTTCTGTTGACATTGTGAGTACAGAAGGGGACACTTCACATACCCCATATAAAAATTAATGAGTAAGTCCAGTCATGGAAAAGCCATGGAATTTCTAGAATGCCAGAAAGGACATAAACAGACATACTCTAAAAAATAGCTCATGAGTAATCTTAGATTACCACTTCACCCGTCCTCTAACAAGTGAGCCAGCATAGATCAGCAGAACAAGCAGAGAACACCACTGAGTATTTTGAGTCTTTGAGAGTACATAAAATTATTGGGAGCATTACTTTCATCTTGTTAACTGAAAGCAAAGTGGGAAGACAATAATTCCATCATCCTACCTAATTCTCTTGAAATCTGGAGTACTCTTGGGACCTGCATTGTGCATGAACTACTTTCTTAGATGCATCAAATATGCTGATCTTCAAGTATTTACAGTGCCAAAACCATCCAGTCTTGCTGCCTACATTTTCTCTCCATCGTGACTGAACTTCAATATGAGGAGCTCTATTATCAGCCACCCCAAAGATGACTTTCCTTCATGTGTGAAAGAAACTTCCTCTAAGTGAAGGAAACTCCAGATGAAACCTCTCCAAACTATTTCTGTTCTGATTTTAAAATACTTCTGTTTTAGCTATAAGAGGTTTGCTCTTTAGGCTTAGAATTAAGTATTTCTGTATCAATTTTTATGAACTCCCAGTACTGGCAATTCTAAGGGATCTCCAGGGCTTTGACAGCAGGAAACAGTTTGTCAGAATTTCTTAGATTTCCTCCAATATTTAAGTGTCTATAAACATGAGCTTCCTTATTTGTGCATGAATGTATCTTGGCTACACCTGACAATAAAATTGCCAGTTAGAGGCACTTCCATTCAGAAGCCATCACAAAGTTCACCCATGTCAAAACATTTGGGGTTTTCAGTAAATAAAGTAAAATAGCAAGATTTTTGTCATCTCACATTGACTTAGAACTCTTAGCTGTGTCTATAATCTATGTTTAAGGGTCATAATTGGGGTTAAAAGAAAAAAAATTACTTTAAGAATATTGTAATGTGTTCATTGTTTCAGAACAAAACAGTACTGACAACAACAACCTAAAAGCATCCAACTCCAGCCAAAACAGGCATAATGTGGATTTTGCTTCATAGTCTTATACCATATAATAGAAATGTCATCTGCATGTGTCCTGTCATAAAACACTGAAAACCAAAATTTTGCGCCTCAAAATAATATCAAACTAGATTAAGTTGATTAGGTTTTTTTATATTTTTCACATACAAGCTATTTTGCTTACTAAGTGGGACTAAAAAATCATAATTCAGTTTAAATTGCATTTGTCATACAGAAGCAAAGGTTTCATAACATGTTCTATATTTAATTTTGTTACAGAAAAAGTCATAGACTAATTGTTCTAGATATGGCTACTGCTTGTAACTGACAGGTATAAAAATATTGGCCAGAAAAAAAAAATACTGGCCTTTCAAAACTTTAATTTTAATAAAACAACTAAATTATTCCTATGACCAAGAAGTAATTTTTCCTTAATAATAATCTAACAAGTATTAAAACTCTCAAAAATGTGGACTACAACAATTTCAAAGTTTCTTTGTATAAAAGAAGGCTTAAATAAGATAGTGGCTTTTCTGCATCTCACACTGAAATTTATAATTGCCATAACTATTTTGAAAAGCCCTACTAGAATTCACTTTGTCAGCATCTTAGATTGCAGCAATTAATCTCAGCAAACCCACTAATTTGATCCAGGTATCTGTTTGTTCCTTACTTTTGCTCCAATCAGCACCAAAGCATCTTTCATAACTCTAGGAAGTTGAAGAAAATAAAAAGAAAAAAACACATGGGAAAAAAAGTTTTTCCTTGTTCCTTCAAACAAGAGCATTTATACACTGTCAAAGGTAATTATAAGGCATAATACACATATTTTATAAATAAACGTAGTTACAGCTGCAACTCTCCTGCAGCTGTATAATCCTCAGAAGTACATCCCTTCTGAGAGAAAGACATTTACCAGTATATTTATATGCCAATGCCTCCAAATACATCTGCAGACATAAGAGGATAATACTTACGTGTAATGTAGAAAGAACTTTTTCAGGACTGAAGTATGGAACACCAGCACCACCCCTTTTTTTCTTTTTTTTTTAATTATTAAAAATGTGCACCTTTTTGGTATGTGCTCCAATTCCATTAATTCAACAGAAGTACATTTTCCTAACAAGGCTGTTGCATCCTTAGAAGACATTCAAACATATTTTTGTATTTTCAAGATAGAAACAACTCATTTCCATCTTGCCTTATAAAATTATATTGAGCATCGTGCTGTATCTTATTATAAGCAGGAACTACTTATTATAAATACATATAAGAAATGAACATTCCTAAAATTTAATGAGCAAAACTGTGATCTGCATGCTGTGGTTCATTAGGTTCTCATATGAAATGCAGAAAAACCCCACAGCTCAGAATTTAAAACTGTGGTTTTAAATTAGTTGTTTTAGGGCTTCTCATCTTTTAAATGCAGTGGCAAATGCATATGAGAAAACAGATGCTATAAGTTCAGTTCACTACTATCAGCTCTGCATTATTTCCCAGCCTGACACTATGAAGATTGACTGCTACTGTGTTCCTTTAGATGTATGTGGATTTGAATAAACAGTTTATTTTCTCTATCATATTTCAGAAATTGTAGTGTTTTTATTTTTTTCTTCCATTTCTCTACATTCATGGCACATTTTGGAGATCATTTGTCTCAACATCCTCTCACGTGGCACTGGAACAGAAATTATTAGCAATCTTGATTGAACTCTGTCATGTCTCCAAAGCAGCAGAAGTGTGTTTCACATGGGGAGAGCAGTGTTGCCCTTCCCAGAAGAGACCTACATCAGGTCCAGAATAGTGGCCAAAACAAACACGCCATCATGATCCAAGAATAGGGATAATTTTCACTACATACATGTGTAAGTAAGGAAGAAGAGGTAAAAGCACTCAAGTTAAAAAAGCATGCACTAGGAAAAACTCCCACAAACTACAGCTGACCACCTCATCAAGCAGCTAATTTTCACTACCATATGAAAGCTCAGGCTGTTAACTGAACTTTTAAGTAAAAAAAAAAAAAAATATTACCAGTTAATAATACAATCTCTTGGGTAAGAACAAAATTATTGTGTTGTGGGAGATTTTTTTTTTTTAAATCTACCTTATTGCAGTAAAAAAAAGGTCCGCCATGTCATATTTCAAGGCTGTGTAATTTGGTTCTTTATCTCATGTCACTTAGATATCTCTGAACTTAGACTTTAGATAAATCTGAATTGCCCTAACTCACCAAAGCAGTCAAACATCTACACTTCATAAAAGCAAAGAAAGAAAAAGTATGGGTATTTTTAACTAGAACAGGTATTTTAGTTGAAGTCTTTCATCAGATACTTTCATGAGGTTTCATTTGAGGATACCCACTGGAGGAAACTATGATTTGAATATATAAATAATGGAAGAGGATGCCCATTCAAGGAGGACAGCTACTCTGCACTTTGCAAAACATGTATTAGTCAAAACTGGATAGTAATTCCAAGAATTACATTTATATAAAATCTTCTATAGCTAGAAAATTATGTTTATACAGCAGCCATGAACCACTGATACAGGGTTAGCACAATGTAGGCAATTTCCATGGAATCTGGTTACTGAAGTCATGCAAGGTTAATTGAAATAGGTTTTGTTAAACTGATACATTCTTTGTGCAGAGACTCTTCTATCTTTCAAATAGTTATTTCAAATTAAATTGTGTCTGTGAAACTGTGCAGTTCTCATTTTAGGAGAATTTCATATAATCCTGCTAAAGAAAACTCTTGCTTCAAACTCCTACACTTCCATTGCTGCAGGCAGACATGGAGAGGGTAGATAGGGCACAAGGATTATTTGACTGTAGGCAAGGAACTTTCCCATTCACTTCCAAAGAAAGCTGCAAATAGTTTCCTTTAGCAGTACTTTTTCTTCACTGTCATAACAAACCAACCATGGAACAAACACTGCCAGGTCTCCATGTCCCACCGTCTATTTCCTTTGTGACAAACTGGAAGTTCTTTCATAGTGGAATCATTCCTTCCCTCTGTTTATGCAAGTAGAGCAAGATTCTCATTCACTAATAATTGTATAGATACTACAAATATACATGAACTGTTGTATGCAAAGTTACAGGAAAATGATGGTCTTGGTTGATTACCATGACTGCAAGGTCAGATTTTTATATGGGAGGTTATTGCAGCTCAAATGACCCAAATTTGACAGGCTAAGCAAAGTCCAGCCTTTCCCAAGCTAAATCAATGTGAACAGCAGCCAACAGGAGCTTAACAGCTCTGGAGTGTGTTTTACACTGTCTGCCTAAAACTATCTGACCCAGAAAGAACACACCTCTCTGATCATCGTTATCTGGAAGAGAGTCCACATCCAAGAGAAACAGGCTTGTAACTCAGAAGTTCTATCTGAAGGAAGTTTAGGAAAAAACACATTTTGCTTTTCAGCTATCATATCTGAGAATATCTATCATGAGAATGCCTAAATGCAAGAGCTTTGTATGTTATATTACATCCTTAAAGACTCCTAAAAATTTATCTAGCTGGAATCCAAAACATGTGACTCTAAATTGAGAAGCTATTAAATAAAACATGTAGGAACACACTCAAAGCTTTCATTTGGAATTCTATTGTGGCCATTCTATATTTGGAGCTGGAATGTCTCAAGAATTACCTCTGGTAACCCATTAAAAAAAATCTGCCGGCTGGGGGGGAAAGTCAGTGGCTCTAGGAGGAAAAATAAAAATAAATCCTTTTTTTAAACCTGCAGCCTACATGACATATAGAAGTAAACAAGGATTTTGAAGTACATTTTGTCACAGGCAGTTGTTTACCTAATTAAGTTGGGGGTTCATTGTCATTTAGCATTGTTTCACTCTTAAGTGGATATCCACAATGAACAGTCAGCTGCCAGAAAGTGACAGAGATGAATATTAATGCATGTTGAGGAAAAAGAAGTCCAAAAGCTTGGCTGTAACATAACATTCTTGCATATAAAAACATATTCGCCCATTTTGTGGGCTGAAAATTCACAAAATATTCCCCCTTTTACTACTTTTTAACTAATATGTGATAACCACCACAGTTCTAGCCAACACTAGGCAAGGGTGGTGAATTTTGGAGGCTGGGTTCCCCCTATTAGATCATTCAGTTAATTGATCCTGATATGTGAACCCATACATCTAGGAGAAATCAAATCCTGATAGTCTGATAGAAGGGGTAACTGAAGACACTTTTCCTGATAGAATCTGCATGCTCCAGGAGCAAGAACAAGGCAAAACTGCATTTGACAGCCTCTGGTCATGAGTGTACCAGCTTCAGAAGCTTCCCGTTAACTTCTCCCCTGTGGTAGAGCTCAGCTTTTCAGAAAATACACTGACAAGTTGCTTCTCTATTCAATTTCAAAAATTTGCATACACTTGAAACAATAAAAATTATTGGTTATGACAGCACATTACAAGATTTTGGTAAACAGTTTCTTCTGAAGGTTTTTCTAATAATTTCTGGCAACTTCTTCAGTCCTGTCCTGTATAATCTTCTGCAATATCAATACTATGCTGGACTGTTATTGAAACATTCCACAGACAGGGCAACGCTGATTAGACTAATTTCTTCAATTAAATTTTCAGCAGCCCAATATTAGTACATTATTTATAAGCTGTTTGCTGGTTTACAAGGTTTATCCATTAAACCAAGTAAGTCTTTTCAGTGACATTTGTTTGAATTGAGACCAAGACACTACTGAATATTCAACCCAAAAAAAGGCTGTGGTAAAGGACTGAAACAAAACTGACTTTAAAATTTGTTTTAGCAATTTTTGAACTATGAGGAAAAAACCAGTAACAGCAACATAAAAATCACTGAGTAAAAAGTGGAGTTACTTTCTTGTTGGAAGAATAGGCCTTACAGAATAAAATGTTGGAGAAATATCGCGTCATATGCATTTGTTTAGACTCTGTCAAACACAGATCTTCTATTAAACAAAACAAGTTTGAAAGTAGTTTTTTTGAATCCCTTCTTAAAATTAGCATTTCATCCATGAGTTTCTCCTAGAAATAGAGAGACTCAACACTAAACATTCTAAAGAACCATAAAAACTGTGTAATGCATTTTTCTTACAAATTCTCCAATAGACCTAAAGTATAACCCATGCATCATCCGTATGATGATGGTCAAATCAAAGAACAAAAAATTAATACAAATTTTCTTATTCGCAACCTGACGATAAAATTATTTCTCCTTTCACTGTATCATACAATTTTGTCTATCTAGCTGTTGCTATTTTATTCAAAGCAAATGTTCATTGTTTTCTTAAGAGTATGAAATTCTCCCTATTTCAGTGTGAAACAATGTTCACACCTAAAAGGCAGATTATGACGAAAAGTAGGGATTTTTTGTTGGATTAGTTGGTTGGTTGTGGGGATTTTTCTGTTAACTGCAAGATAATTAAGGGTATCTACTTACATTTTACTGAACCAAGTACAGACTAGTCCTGATTGTCATACCTTTGGATCCAATTTCTCCATAATGCCAGGCTTCCCCATTTCTATTCAAATTACAAGCCATAACTGAGAACTCATTATCTATTGAATCTTATGTGTAGGACCATTTACTTTTTAATGAAACTTAACCAAAACAGCATAGCAGAAAAAAGTTCCCTAGCTTAAAAACATGTCTTCATTAAACCTCCTTTTCTAATTAAAAATCTGATATTAAAGTCAGGTCTAATGTAACTTGTAAGATCTAAAACCCCAAGTAAATACTTTAGTAAAAAGTTATTAAAAATATTCGTTACTACCTCATTAACTTCTGTGCTTTCAAACATGTCTACTAAAGAATGTTAAAATTTAATCTTATGTCTATCTATTAAAAAGCAGAAAGCAAAGAGAGAAATGAAAGACCAACACATTATTACTAAAAGTCTGAAGCAATCAAGGCAGTGATAGTGATAGCAAATTTTACCACCTCAAGAACACTGAGGCATGTTATACGAAAAGAAGAGTCAGATACTTTTGGGGACAGACAGACATGAGTAAAATAATACACTTCTAGAGTTATTAGAAATATTATTTCTTTAATACTACGCAAAAAATGGTTCTTATTGTATTTTACTTTCTATACATGGAGCAAGATTGAGAAGTATTATTAAAGGGGATAAGCAAACGCATAAATAAACTGAGACTAATGATGAATTGCCGCCAGACACCATCTTTGATACAGAAGAAAAAAAATCTCAAAAATCGTTCAAATTAGGAGAAATTAGAAGTGGCATTATACTGTGCCACTCCACTGGCACAAAAGAAGAGAGACATCAAAATAACAGAACACATTTCAGAATTAGAAAATCCTTGACACTAGGTTTCAAAGTCAGAAAATTGGCTTTCCTGTAATTTAGGAAAAAAGAAATCCTGTTTGTTGTTTTTAACAGAATCCTGTAACATAAAAGATGTAAATTCTTTAGATTTGATTTCTTACATATAAATCTGTCTCATATGAAATGCAATGGAATAGGAATGCATATTGCATTCCTGTATTCAGAATATACTATGTATGCTGCTGGTAATGTCAGTTATTTTTTTACCTTACAATACTCTAGTTTCAAGCACACAAGTCATTAAGCACTGCAGCTTTCAGGCCAAAAACTTTTGCTTACAACTGTCACAAAACTTCAAAAGAATTCATATTTTTAGAAGTGTCTAGGAATACATGCTTGTTTTTTTACATCAAAGAACCAGTTCACTGACATCCCTGCATGTGGACAAGACTAAGCATTCACGAACGAAGTGCAAGCTAGAAAGCTTATTTTCCTGATAATGGACACTATCATCTGAAATGGTTGATGGTTTTGAAGAGAAACTATCACTATTACCTGAAATTGTGCAATCCAGAAAAAAATCTCACCCTTAGTGGCAGAACAGAATCCAGATAATGTGACAAGGAAGTTGGACAGCATTCCAGCTGAAAGCAGAAATTTTGTATTTCATCTAATAAAAGTAAGTCTGAATATAAAGCCATAAATATTTTTTACTCATTTTGAACACAGATGCAGACATGTGCAAGCTGTGTTGCAGAAATTAATCAATTATTAGAGTTTTAGCTGACAATGTAATTTCTTAAAATAAAATTTCTTCCTCATCTAACCTGAGTGCTACCATCCATTGCAGTAACACAGTAAGCAAAGCACGCCCTTTTTCTAAGTGAACTTCCATCCCTCTTTATCCTTTTTCATTTCCCGTCCCTTTCTTTACTGCAAGAGATCATCATGTAATTAGAAGATTGAAATAAACTATCTCTGCACAGAATCAAGCATATGCCAAAAAATTCTGTTGTTAAAATCAGCAGATTGAAAATTAAATGGTTAAACATTTTAAATCCCAATGTTTAACCCATTTGTAACAGAAAAATAATATCTTATGTCTTTCCCTGCACGTAATATCAGAATGGCCCACTGTTAACATTTTTACAATTAAAGATACTTGGCAAAATATACTTGTTTCCTCCCAACTTGTAAACAAGTTAGAAAACCTCCAGGCCTAACCCCTAATTTCCTAATTTTTTAAACCTTTCTCATTTAATTTTAACATAAGAGCTGATAATAAATTTCCTTTACTGACTGTTCCCGTGTCGAACAGCTATAAAATACAAACAATGAGGTGAGAATTCCAAAGGAATAAGAAAGAAAGGATGCAGATGGCATTGCAGTGAGAATTTGTGCTACATATGGAAGCATTTCCCAGACTGAAGGCTTTTGTTAATCACTGCACTGTGTCCCTGAGCATGGGGTTTTCATCCCGCAGCTCCCAGGGGACAGTGGCCGAGCATCAGCAGCAAGCCAAACTCAGGGACAGCCCTGGTGCCACCAAGGGCCAAGCCCAGGGACAGCCCTGGTGCCACCAAGGGCCAAGCCCAGAGACAGCCCTGGTGCCACCAAGCACTGCCTGGCCCTGCCTGGGCTGGAGGGCAGCTTGGCTGGGAGCTCACCTGGCACCTGCCCAACCTGGGAATCACATCCCTGTTGGAGTAGCACAGGGCCACAGCTGGGAACAGCTGCACTTCAGGGACCTGGCGCAGGACAGGTGCTTCCTGCTGTACCGTGCAGCACTAAGGACCATGCCTGGCTAAACTTGGAATAAAGGTGTGGCTACAAAAAGCAACACAGCAGGTTAATACTGGTGTTTGGCAACATGAGTATCTTAGGCACTAGGAGACAGTCGCTGCAAAACCCTCTGCAGAAAGAATTGTTCCACACTATTAAATCTTTCTATTACACATTCTCTATTATTAGATATTGCTATTTTAAGATCTTCTCCAGGTCTTACAACAAAACTGTATAAGCAGGCTTCACACTGATAGCATTTAATTGCTTTGCATGTGCATTGTTTAATACATGAATGATTTGAGCAATTACGAGCCAGAGGTGCTGCTTAGCTTCCATCCTTTTAGAACCCAGGAAAATTTAATGATATAAAGCAATGATTCTCAACTGGACTCATGCAGTCTGAAACCATTCAATGTGTCTTCTGAAAAAAAAAAAAGCATGTAAAACATGCCTATAATACTAGGGTTCAATAGGTATCACTTTTATACTTTTGGACTATCAATATGACATTAATACTTTTTCAAGCATATTTTAAAATAGCATAGTAACGGCAGTTACTTTGTGGATGTCTATGGAACCAGAGCAGTTATAAACAATTCTTCCAAATGACAGATTACAAGTGAGAAAGTTTATCTCATTCTTTAAATAATCAACTATTCAGTTAGACAGCACCAATAATTTCCCCAAATAAACTTAGATAAGAATATACAGTGTCCATTTATGTGTCTAGTGAAGACACATTTGAGAAATCAAGCTGGTTTTGTCACTTTTCATCATCATATGGATCTATTTCCAACAACCAAAAAAATACTTTTACTTTCAGAACTACACATACACTCAAAATACAAATATAGATAAAACATAATCCTTTTTCAGAAGCAAGACAGTTCTGAATTTCTAAAAAACAGAGTTGAATTAGGGTTCAAGACAAACAGAACAATGCTTATTATTCAGTGCTTTTCACTGTATTGCAACAACAGTATTATTATATAAATTATATATAATATGAAAACAAAATTAATTTTAGAAGCCAGATAAAATTAATTACCCATATTCAGAATGAAGCAGGATCTTTTAATATTAATTCTAAAGAGACAAAGACCTTGAATTATGACATATTTCAGCACAATGCCATAGACACTTTACTGAAATGTGAGGGTAATTTTGCTAAATAAACACCTAAGACACTCTCAGGCACCACCCTCAAAACTGGTATCATTGAACACTTTTACTGGTCTTACCAGCTGACCTGAACTGACAGGAAAGGGGAAGCAGGAGGTCCTGTTAAAGGACCTGACAGTGACTGGTGTATAAATCAAAACACATCCATGACAAAACTCTACAGATTTCAAAACCCTGATTTTAAAAATGTGCTTTAACTTCTAGATTTCATATGCTATCCTAAAGAGGAGATGACATCTAGACGACATTCTGATAACTATTGGAATACAATTTTTATTACCACAGCTACTACATCAAGTTCAATACCTTTTGTTAAGAATGCCAACCCATGATACAAATTTGTCTAAATAGTTGCATCTTACATGTACACATTCTGGTTCCTGAATTTAATATATTTTGTTTAAAAGTTATGAGGTGTTTCTCACTATTAATTAAAAAAGAGATGCTAGGATAAACTTTGTGAATCTATATGATAGCTCCTTTTCTCTCAAATTAACAATCTGATTTTTTCCTTCAGCAACCCAGACACCTGAAATTAAATTGCAGAGGAATGGAGAAATGAGTAACATCTACCTTTTCCACAGGCACTGTGTCTCTGACATACCAACCATAAAGCTGTTGTAGCCATCACGCACCAAGCCTGGCTTCTTTAGACAATGCACTTATGTGTAAGGAGAGTCTCCTGGAGAAGACATTCCCTGCCTCAGACCAAGTTACAATAGTCTGTGCTGGCACGGGAGATAGAGTGTCAAGGAGAAACAGCCATTATTACAAATAATAAATGGAATTCTTTACTTCCGAGAAAAATTCCATTTGTTATTTGTAAATAAATAATTATTTATACATAAAGGAAAATTTCTTTACTTCAACTAAGTTCAGAAAAGGCAACTGGCTGACAATCAAATATTGACTTGCAATTTGTAGGAAAACAGCTGGGAGAAAGCTGGATGTGCATCAGCCTTTATAGAGAGCTGACCTGGCACCAGGGAAGAATGAGCAGAGACAGATTTCTGCATCTGTACGTTATTGTAATTAGTAAAGAGCATTCTGTGAAACTTCCTAAGACACAAAATCAGAACTGGCTCATTTTATACATACAAAATAAGAGAATTTTGTGTGGATAATTTGATGACTACATTCAGCTTTCATTTGTTAGCAGATTTTTTAGGGTGGAAAATAAGCAGACTACAGATGGGGAAAACATTGGAGCTGGCTCAGCAGGGTTAATTCTGGCATGATGCTGCATTACCAGTCAGCTGCAGTGCCTCAGCACCACACTCCAGGGACTGGGGTAATTGTGCATGGAGCTGGCAGGGAGTCAGGAGCTTTGTTAGCTCCTGATCAGCATTAACCATTCTAAATAAAGCTCAGCTCCACGCAGACAAATGTAGGTGACTCCACATGATCCTCATCAGTACCCTGGAGCTTTCTTCCATGTGGAGTATGCTATTTCCCCAATAACAGATAATGGAAAGTGACTATTAGCAGGAGGAAGATTTTGTCCAAAGCTGTTCTGCACCAGCTTCAGCCCTTCTGTATTCCCAAAAATGTACGAGAAAGGAGGACGTTAGTAGAAGAAAGCAGACCTTTGCATTGTCACAGATGCACAAAAAAAACCTGCAATAAAGTGAAAAATATAATTTGCATTTGATGTGCTTATTACTAGAGAGTGAAAATGTTTCATCATAATGAGGTGTGTTTTAATCATTACTGATAATTCTGGTGTCCACACAAAGGAACACTTTCAGGGATTCAGAAACATTCTACAGAAATTAAGACCAAAAAAAAAAAATTCACCAGAACACCCATCCTGTGACAAGGTAAACTGGTAAAAGTGAAAATAAAAGGGGAACAAAATGAAGGCCTAAGTACAAAGGGAGACAAAATTCAGACCTTGGCACAAATAAACATAGCATCCAAATCCACCAGATTACTGGATGATTTACCAAAACACTTCTAGAAAAAATCTGATAGGGACAATAAGCAAAGTAAATTAGTATCAGCAGGTAAAATTCTATAGTATCTATAAGTTCCAAAGAAGACCTCTATAAATTCTAAAAGGTCACCATATTGTTAAATTGTACACTATAATTAGCAAAATTTGCCATGAAAAATACAGAGTCCATTTTGTGGTCTGAAGGTCGATGTTTTTCCTATAAGATCAAGAGATTTCCAAAGTGAAGTGTGAGCATATCTTATTCCAACATTATAGACATACAGAAACCTTTGATGTTGGATAAAGTAGTGAAAAATTTCTAGGGGGAGATTATAATTCAAGCCTTGCAATACCAAGTTTCCAAACCTTTAGATCAAAACACAACGTTAACAGATCAGGCAGGAGACAAGGAAGAATAAGCAGGATGAGAACAGAATTTTTCCCTTACATCTATTAATTATTTGTAGCCAGAACTATTTTATCTGAATTGACCAGCAATGTGCTCTTGCAGATATTGATCAGTATTGCAGTCTATTGATCTAATCCACCATCAGCTGAGTGCAATTGAAACAGTCTTTAATTAGGAATTTGAACATGCCTACAAAACAGATTCTTATTTCTTTATTTCTTCATTCATCTCATCCTGAATCATATAAAATCTCTTATATTCACATAACATCCAACATAAATCTCGCCCTATAGTGATACACAACAAAAACACTTAAGAAAATCATTTTGAAAAAGCGTAAAACCCAAGAGCACCTGGAAAAAACTGTGCTTAGCACATCTATACAGGACATCAAATGACTCAAGGTTTCAGAGCAAGGCCTCTGAACTGCTCTATTCAAGCCACATCAGAATACCTGGGGAAATGAGCTTCTTGAATACCACAATCCACTGTGAAAAAATTAAACCACATTTGCCACACCATTGGGTGTATCTGCACATATATAAATGATGGGAGTCCAATTCAGCTGTCAAGCTCAAATGCATCACTGGAGATAATTATTTTAAATGTTGCTAGAAAGAAGTTATTGTTATATGGTTCCAACAGCAGACTATTCTAAATCTATTCCACAACCATACAAAAATGGTATCTCAGATTTTACTTACACTATCAATCTGCGCTGAGTTATTACAAGTGTATAAAAATAATAAAGTTGCTATCAGGTCTAGTTAATTGAAACAAAACAAGAAGATGAATTATAGTCCTAGTAAGAGTTCTTTTGTCATCTGATTTTCCACAAAGCATTTTTGATTTTATAGTAAAATATTGAAAACAGATTTGTTCAGAACAATGCCTCTATGTTTCATAGGATTTTTAAGTACAATTCCCATTCTCAGTGAGCTTGGTGATAGGAGCCATCTACTTGCTCCAGGCGCACCTTTCCAGAATAAACAGAAACAATAAAACAATTATGAAATTGTAATTACAAATGGAAAACTCATTGAAGGACTTAGCCCTCAGAAATTCAATCTTATAAATAAAAAAATTATCAGCAGTGAAGTATTACAAAGACTGGCTGTCAATATATTTCAGAAAAAGGAATTTTAGAGAAACTCCTTTTCTAGAAGAATCTTCTTAATCTGGAATAAGAAGAGAGGCAATGCATTCACACTTCCAAGTTGGGGTAGTTGACTGTGCAACATTGCCTCAGCAAAAAGGCACATGACCTCCACATTAGTTATTGGCCAAAGCAGAAATGAGATCTAAAAAAGCTAAAGACATAAATACATTCCGAAATAATAGTATTACTTAACTGTCCTAAGTGAAAGTCAGGGTTAAGAAGATAGTCAAAAACAGAGAAATCTACTAAATCTGTCAAACATTAAGCAAGTTTTACCAAATGCTTCAGAATTAAAATGCAGGCAATATTTCTAGCTGGTAAGTCACTGCTGAGGTCACTTCTGCTGAGCAAAAATATTTTACCTGTAAGTCCTTCATTTGTCTAATAGGAGTAAATGAAAACTAAGTGGAATCACTCTAGTTTGTTCTCTAGCCTTCACTGTGGAAATCCAAATCAGATTTGCTGAAAAAAAAAAAAAGAAAAAAAAAAGAGGAAAGGATATGATTATTATATTTGGAAACTCATCAGCAATGAAAACTGACTATTTTTTCTCTAAATTATCTGCTTCTTGTATATCCTGATTCTTACCTTAATGCCAAAAATTAGTTCTTAATATTTCTATTCATGTGAAATCCTATGGCAGATGTCTATGTCTGTACTAAAGTACAATGCTGGCCTTCAAAGAAACAAAATTCAAAAATCCATACAAATGGCTAAAAATAATGTGGGTTGCTGTATCCACATGAACAATGGTATATAACATTATAATAGGACCAGAGAAATTCATAATCCTTTCATACATTTGTGAGAGTGCGAAGGACACCTGGAACACTATTCAGCATCATTAATGCATTTATTCAGACCTGGAATATAGGCAGGTGCCAAAGAAAAGGCCAACAGTCAAATTCTCTGATATATTATGTGAATTCACCTAGTTGAGACATAGAAAATTCAAACCAACTATCCTTTTAGTTATACCTAAAGAACTGTCAGTACTGGAAGGAAAATCCCACAATGCCATTGAAATGCAAGTCAAGCAAGAAAACAAGCTATCAGACTTTTTCAGCATCTAAATCCTCTTTGTCTAAGAAGAAAATAAAAACTATTTTTGGCAGCCAACTTTATTTATGCAACTCAGAGCCAAAAGACAACACCAGAAGCTACAGAAATTACACTCCTGCAACTGCAGTGAACAGATGCCTAAGCATCAAACAAACTGGGAATCGAACAGATGTTATCCTGATAAAGATAGAGGAAAACCAGAAAAACATACCTAGAAAATATTTCAAATAGATTGCATTCCAATGGCTGTTTGAAGTATATATATATATATATATATATATATATATATATATATATATATATATA